>WNNJ02001954.1:0-54070 GCA_012934845.2 Pomphorhynchus laevis
ATTTTTGTCGTTGTTATTATTTAATCTATATTTATATCCTTTTGATAGCAGCTTTCTTAATTCACAATTTTCAATTAATTCTAGATTATGGGTACATATATGTTCATTTATTTTATCAAAACTAAGACTTTTACAATTGCATTCTGTTTCCATTATGTTTCTAATATTATCGTTACATATTGATTTTAATTCTTTATTATAATTACAAATTTTTCGTCCTAATGGTGGTAGGAGTTTATACCTTATTTTAGGAATATATTTACTTAAATCTGACCCTATTATTTCTTTACTTTTAGAATTATTTAAAAGTCCGGCTATATTTATGTTATCTATACATTTATTAATGAAGCTTGTGGTTAATGTGTATTTTCTATTGTTATTATTAGCATTTATTGTACGATTATAGTATTTTGTATTACAATAACTGTCTATTATACAACTTAGACTATCATAGTCGTTAATTAATTTTTGATTTATTGAACATATATGATATATTTCGAAAAACTTGTTATATTTACATAAAGATCTTTTAGCTTATTATCTCTTAAAGACGACTGATGCTGTCTTTAAAGGTTTTCCTAAGCGAAATACAGACTCAAAGTTAATTCCTGAGCGAGTTTTAGATTGAGAGTTGGTAAGCTAGAAGACAATAATTGACCATATGCTGTTCAAATCCTCTTTTGAACGAATATCATTGTTTCCCATCGCGTGCTCCTTAAGTTAGCAATAATATAGGATTTATCACGATTCGATTTCGAACTCGAAGAGGTGACACTAGTGCGTGTGGTGGACTGTGAGTTATCCCGCAAACACTGTCCGTTGAGAGAATGAACACTATAATTAGAGGTTGGCTGACTGTGGGCGGTATGTTTTTATGACTTGGGCTTATCAATCTGTCAGCGTCTACATTTGAAAAGTCAATGCAGCAAGTACGATTGTCAATTAATACATTCATATCAGCGTCCCAACGATGACATTGAAGTTATGATCACACGTCACAACGGGCTATAATATGATCGATATAATCACGACTATTCTTCACCATCGAAGCGGATACTCGGAGTTTAGAACTATCACAGCGAACAATCCTTTTCGTCAATGCGAGTGCCAAAACTCGAGAGTTGCCGTCACAAGCTGTCCTGATTATTGAGACCATTGATTCGACGTTTTCCCAACGAGCTGACAGTTATTCCTGCAGCATATTTTTTCGAAGGCGGGAAGCAAAGATGTGTTGAACAAGATTTAGAAGAGAAATCACATTTTCCGTAGTCATCGCTCCGACTCTCACAATCTAGTGTATCCTAACCTTGATTGACTAGGATAGAGTATGTCTCGTCGTTTTTATCGCAATAAAGGTCATCGTTATTATCTGATTGGAGAACGTGTGTTGGCCGATGTGTCCTTATTATAGTTTTGCAGTAGCGGTGTTCTGGGAGGCTGAACACATGCGGGTAGTCTTGTCATAGTTTGGTGGTCTTCATCTCCACTAATTGTGTACTTGCTGGTACCAATGTTGTCGACCAACCACTAGCACTGGTAACATTCCGGGGAACGATAGGTGCGCATATTACAGTATGAATTTTTCATTTTCAAAGAATTCAATGAATTCTTTCAATTCTATAGAATTTTAACATGGATTATTATTGCAGATATTCTCAAAATACTAACGCTTGAATGACTTCAATGGCATTCAATGAGTGGCTATTAGATTGCAAATTTAAACTTAAATCTACGAACATAAAGATCTTATTGTTGTTGAAGAATCGCACGGTTCACAAAATAACATGCGAAACATCCAACATAGAACTGTTTTTATGACCAAGAATAGCACAGCTAAGTTCCAACCTCTTGATAGAGGAATAATTATAAGCTTTAAGGTCAAGAACTATAGTTATCAGCTGTCGTTCATAACATGTAACATCACTGACGATGTGATAGTAGTAACAATCCTCTATAAGCAGCTTTTTTAAAGATGCAACATTTATTCTAAATGCGCATGAGACGATGTTACAAAGGATACCATTATTAATTGTTGGATGAAGGTTTTTGACCAAACTGACATTGAACAGAAAGATGCTTCGGATAAAAACACACTTTCCCAAAAAGAACAGATTGAGGTATTTGATGGATTATCAGAACATTGTATCATAAGCGATGCTATTCAAAAAGAGTTATTGGATTTTGAACCCGATTTTCAAACTATTTTGAAAGAAGAGCTTACGAAAGATGTCATCGATACCTCTCTTAAAGAAGATGAAGACTCAAACAACTAGGAAGCAAACGGCAAAGAAAACATTTCTAATGTTGTTTCAGAGGAGGCTGACAAAAAAGACAAGGTAACTCTAAATGATCTGGCTCTTTATTTGACTAAATTCAATACATTCTTTACCGCTTCTAAAGATATGGCTCAAGAAACATACAATCTATTGAAGAACTTAGAGATGAAAACTTGCAAGAAAAAAGAAACGTTCACAACTCTGTTTTACTATTTAATAAAAAGTTGATATTTCAGCCCGTCTAATTTTCCACCCCGCTTTATTTTTCACTTCTATTGGAATCTACAACTTTGGAAAATTAAGCGGGGACGACTGTATAATAATGAGTTTGTATATTTCCTTGACTGATATTATGGATTTTCAACTATGCAAAACAAGTTATGCAAACTTTTAAATGATCAAATTTTAGTTAAAATTTTTTGTCAAAGCAATATGCATGGTTAACGAATTTCTTTTTAAATGCTTGAATAGAAATGTAAATACTATATTATTAAAACATCAAACAACATAAGATTTCAACATACAATCATACTGTACAATCTTGTTAGATTATATGATACAATATATACACAATTAGTGAATTATAAATAAAACATCAATTTTAACTCTGTTATTGCTTTATTGAATTTCTTCAGCGTCATTATCACTGTGTTTTACTAAATGAACAGGATGCCTTAAGTCAGTGAGCCCAATTTCTTTGTCGTCTTTTGGATCGACAAGCGATGCCAAATTATGCTGATCAGTTTGTTGTGACGATCGAGTCTGGTCAATTTGATAGTAACGCAGTGGACCGGAAAATGTACCGTAATAGAGCTCTATAGAAAATGAAAATATAATACTATAGTATAGCATTTGAATGCCGCTAATATGATAAAAATATCATATAACAGGTTGAAACTTACTGTTTCCGAGGACAGTATTATCCTGTTCAACTTGTTGTTGCTGTTGATATTGTTGATAGTGCTGTTGCTGCTTGTATGCTGGTAGCTGCGAGCAGAGTACTTGATGGTGGGGGCAGTAATTGTTCATAAAATTGTTTTGAACATGTTGAGATGGAGGCTGCATGCTATCGATTTGATTCGGAGTGACGATTGGATTTTCTTTAAAATGGTAAGGAAATTATGATTATTATAAGTAATGAATAAATTCGAATTGTGCTCTGCTTAAAAAATCTTACCTGCACTGTTATAGAGTGCATATGTCACTAACATTGGATTTTGGAGAAGTTTATCGAGTGTATACGGGTATCGAGTAAAATAGTTTAGCAGTGCATTTGAAAGTCCTGGTGCTCTATAGACACCTATTTATACAAAAGAACAAACTCATAATTATAATTTCGTAGCAGGTAAAATTAGCTTGTTTGAATTTAGGTTTTTTAAATAATGATACCTTGCAGAATTTCTATTTTCGTTGCTTCCTCTAAAACAGTTGAAATAAATTGCCAGTCGTCCATTATTATCTTCAAAATAATAGGCTTGTCCATAACTTCGGCGATAAACATTCGCTGTTCGTCTAAAATTACATTAACCACCCTTAAAGATAAATACTATAACGCAAAGGAAAACTTTTCAAAACAACTTTTCCAAACGCAACCAATGATGATTTATAATTTATAAATTAAAGTTACCTGTAAAATCAGGTTGCATTGCACTATCGATAGTTGCTGATATTGGATCTAAAACAGAAAATTCAATGTATATATTATAAATCTCTATTATAAAATATAGTGGATCAAGGTTGTAAAGAGACTTCCTGAATCTCCTTTCATGGAACACATGACGGTAGTCGGCAATACTCATTTTATAGGGATATTTAATATTCGTAGTTTTTATTGTCTTTAAACATATCAAAACTAAACGCATTTGAACATTTCTTAATTCGATGTATTGTCTAATGTATCAGCGTTACTAAAACAGTTGATTGTAGTACTTAAATTAAGTCCGGTTTGTAAAGTCCTTCATCATCATTTTGAATAAGGCGAATTTTAATTTATGTTCTTGTTAAAAGAGCCATAACTTGTAAATAGCTGATAATGATCCATTATTGATAAAGAATTATTAAAGCTGGATCGGAAAATATGGCCAAATTTTATTTGATAATTCGCCAATCTCTATTAACATCTTCAGAAAATTACAAACAAATTGTAATTTTCTGAACATGCTAACAGAGGTTAGCGAAATATGTAATAAAATTTTCCAATTTCTATTGATCCAGCTCCAATAATTCTTAAGAACCATAACATTAAAATTGTATTTTACCATTATCGCTTTTAAAAGCATGCCAGTTGAAAGCATATCAAAATTAGTTTGACATGAGAAAATAAAACAAATTTGATTGCATAAATCATACAAATTTAGCCTCAAAACTTTCATAATAGAGAAAGGACATGTTTTCTTAAAGTCGATGCACTTAAATAATAAAGACGGAATAACTAGAAATATTACCTCGTTAAAGTGTACCAAAAGTACACATTGTAATAATTTGACCATATAAATACGTAAACTCAGTTAACTGATTTGATATATATGGGAGCATAACTCATTTACGAATCTAAAAATGCCTATTCCAGTATACAGCATAAAAACGATACTTAAAAAAGTAAAGAACGCTGTTTGTTACATATTCCCTGTATTACAACGAGTATATTCTTAAAAACCTAGTTGAGATTTGCAAGTTTATATTCAGATTATGTGCTACCAATTTACCTGCAAAGATTTTGATCCGGAGATTTAATTGAAAGCGACAATAGAAGAGAACAAAAGCATCTCATTTCTAGATGTTCTTGCTCTACATAATAACAGAATACAAACAACTATAAACAGAAAACCGGATATACCGTGGTGTACTTATTGCAAGTACTTATTGGAACAACTATAGTCCAATTGAATACAAAATCACAGCGGCCCGAGCACTTTTCAATATAATGCAACAGATTTTATCAAATTTTATTGACAAAAGCTGCAATTGTAGAAAAAATTAGGATATGTTAAAGAACGGAGGCTTTCTTTAAGTTATTATACAAAGGCATATCATCAGTCAAAAAAACCCTCTGAAACCGTATTCTTCAATTAATAATAAAGTGATAAGATCTATCTTGAGACCAAATTTGATAGTGACCTTTGTATTAATCGTTTAAAAAGGACATGTCGAAAATCAAACTTGGGGAACATTATATTTATTTTTGTATCTTTCTCGATAAAATTAAAGTACATTTTTCATCGAATGTAATCTAAAATGAAATTATACAAATCTAATGTTGTAATGCCAAACATCGTGATATCATACTTTCAGGCACAAATTAATTAAAGCAGAGATTCTTGATTGGGACAGTTATCAAACATTTTACGAGATCAATGAATAAAACGAAGTTTTTAAGATTTATAGAAGGTACGAAGAGCTTCATAAGAAGTTTTCGAGCTCATAAAAATGACTCGAAATTTCAAGACTACTTGAAGCCCATTTAATTTTCAAACGATGCGACAATGTAGTGGAAGCTATTTTAGAGTGGTCTGATAGATTAAACTATCAAGGAAAACTTCAAGCACATTATAAAAGGTTGATTTTTCTCGACACTTTAATCCTTCAGAGCATTCTCAAATAGCCAATATTATATCGTCGCATTGTAAGAATAATAAATTGGACACCAATAATGTAGATTTGAGTTATAATTCTTCGTTTTGCTAATGTTCAATATGCATAGATGTATATGTTCACAACCTGTATATTATATATTAATGTAATATATATTTAAATGTATATTAATAAATATAATTAATGTGCATTAATATATAATTTATATATACAAAGAAGCTTCTATATATAGAAGCTTCGGCGTAGAACCTCCTTCCGTATCATTAAATTCTACAATTCTTCCTATCGTTGATAATCTCGTTTTCCTAGGCTTTCATTTCGACAACCGACTTTCACTTAAACCTTTCGTTAGTGATAAAGTACGCTCATCTACCTTGATACTCCGCAATCTCCATCAAGTTCGTAGATTGATCGATTTCCCTTCTTGTATGACTCTCATGTCTTATCTTCTTTTCTCAAGACTTGATTACTGTCTTAGTCTATTTTCCAATTCACCTAAATCCACTCTTCTTCCTTTACAACGCATCATCAACGCTGCCGTCCGAGTTCTCCTCCGTCTTCGTCGTTTTGATCATACATCCCACTATCTTGTTTCTCTTGATTGGCCTACCATTTATTGTCGTGTTCAAATTCGTCTTCTTATCATTGATTTTCGCCTTATAACTTCTCATACCCCTTCATTTCTCAACCTTCCTTTTCTCGACAATTCTCGTACTGTGTATTGTGCTCTGCGTTCCCGTAATTCCCTTCTTTTACATGTCCCAATCTACTCTACCTCTTTTGGCTTCCGCTCCTTCGTTGTGGCTGCTCCTCTCTCGTGGAATCATTTGCCTATTCATATCCGCCAATCAACATATATGTCGTGCTTCAAACGCCAAATCCAATTCCATTTCAACAATTAACTAATTATCTGTAACTTTTGATGTTCTTTTTTTTGTTTGTTAGTGGTCATGTAAGCGTGCATTTTGCACGCATTTGCCACATTAAATAAATTATTGTATTATTATACATTTATATTAATGTGTATGTAAATGTGTTATATATAGAATTATATTTTCTGTCAAAATTCAATTTAATCAGACTCTAATACAACCACCTATGTTGCTCGCTAAATATGATACAACGGCATGACGATCGACCAGTTTATTTTAATAATATCAATGATTACCTTTCAAATTTATATTTTGTCCAATTTCTGCCGAATCGTCTAGTGCTAAAATAGTCAGGTAATTTTAAATAATTTACTTATTAGCTATAAGCATTTTCAAATACCGTAATTTATGGTGCATTTTGTAACACATTCCAATACCCGACTATAGTAGTACGTCCATAATTGAGGTTGTTTTTTAAATTCAGCTCGAAGTAGATTTTTCAACTTGATGTACCAAGGCAAAGGGTCATAAAGCTGCTTAGCGTATGCAGATGTTTTTTCTAAACAAGCAAATTGTTAGTGAAAATTCACTTTTCAAATCTACAGTAATTAATTATTTATAAGAGAGTAAAACTAGCTTATTTATTAAAGAAAACTGTTAAAGAATACCGTCAATGCTTTCGCCCTCGGCTGGACATTTTAACATTTCATCACTCGATGCTTAAAAAAATCATTTTTTACAAAATCTGTCACAACAGTCAATTTGCACTTACTAATGTTAAGTTCTGGATATTTCGACGCAATACTGCTGAGAACGTATGCTAGCGTATCAGGAGCTGTTAGGAACATCTCTCTTATATTTTTGTTCTCTTCCAGCTGAGTCATCATAGTTTTCACGTCAACTTAAAAAAGCACATATTGATATGAATAAATATGAATAAAACAATGTGCCACAAATTTTCCAAATTTAGATTTTAAAAGCACTGTTTAATTCTTCAGATCTTCATTCACTTAGTTTCAATAAACATGTTTTATCTCTAACCTTTACAAGTTTCTGATTAACAACAAATCATATACCACCATCTGACTGCTATATACTTTTTGTATAAAAGTATAAACCCGTAATATTTAAAAGCAATCCTTGATAAAATTGTAATTAGCATTGCAAAGTGTATTTATAAACCGCTTAGATAAAGCTGATTTTATTCTATAAGAACAATATAGATATCCGTACAACGGTCTTATCACGAGCAAAGCAAAATCAACAAGTGTCAAAGTAGACTCTGTTGCAATCTTTGGGCTCCAGTACAAAGATTACAAACTCCAAGTGTACTAATCGGTCATCATGTCGTTTTTAACATTTAGTATAGCTGTCTGACCCAATTATACGAGTAATCAGTATTGAAAGCTATTTAAAAAACACATTCCAATAGTTTACTAAAAGATTTAGCAACTTTGAATTGATTTTTTTTATTTGTTAACAAACAAGGCAGCTACTATATTTGCTGTAAATAATAATATAATCATGAGTTTACATTTGATCATAAAATTATAGGGATACAATACGATTATATGCACTGTGATTCATCATTTTGAAAGGTAGTAGCGTAAAATGGTGTTTATATATTATAATCATTTCTTCTTTATAATAGGTTCTATAGCCAGTTACATATCTTCTTCGTGAGATAACACTTCAATCCATTACTGATTGTTTTAATGAAATAGTAATTTATTTTGATGATACATTTACATGTTTTGGTTACAAATGAAACTGCATTTCAAGATAAATAAGAATCCATTTATTTTACCCCATCATAAATGAGACTAACGTTTTTAAGTAGATGACTCCATTTCGAGGTTGAACGCACAACGTCACTGATTCGACAACTGATTAAACTTATATTAAACTGATATTGGCTACGCTGCTATTTTGAGTAGGGGAATAAGGGCCGAAAGCTGATATCACAGGAGTTTCTTCCGGTAACCTCTAATGCATATTCTGATATATAGTTTGTTATTTATGAGTCAGTTCATAAAAATTGATTTTTATTTTAAATTTTAATAATAATTTTTTTCGTTATATTGCTATTAACTGTATACAATCTTATATAATTATTTATTATTTATAATTATTTATCATTATCTTTATTTATATATAGTATAAAATACATAGACTCAGTTATCTGATTTGATTTGTTATACCGACAAGTTATTATTGACCTGTGGACTTTGTTTTTTCGGTAATATAACCTCGGTCAGAAATACTGACCGAGGTTTATTTTAGCTTTCGGCCCTTATTTCTCGACCCAAAATAGCAGCGTAGCCAATATCAGTTTAATATAAGTTTAATCAGTTGTCGAATCAGTGACTTTGTGCGTTCAGCCTCGAAATGGAGTCATCTACTTAAAAACGCTATATTATACTGACTGAGGTTTATTTTAGCTTTCGGCCCTTATTCCCCGACCCAAAATAGCAGTGTGGCCAATATCAGTTTAATATAAGTTTAATCAGTTGTCGAATCAGTGACGTTGTGCGTTCAACCTCGAAATGTAGTCATCTACTTAAAAACGTTATATTATTGATAGACATTATTTTTCTTCTAATTTTCAAGCAAGCTTGATGGGTAAAAGCAAGCTTAATAGGTAATAAGCAATATGCTTTGTATTAGAATAAGATACACTAGATAATCAAACTTCATTCAAGGAAATACGTCATTAGCACGTGTGTTGGCCCCGCTGATATGTTAAGTTAAGGAATATGGGCGGAAACCTGATAATATAGCAGTTTCTCTGATACATCGTCTGTTATTTGTTAGTCAATTCATAAAAATTGACTTTTATTTTAAATTCCAATTTTAAATTCTAAATTGATATAAATATAAATTCTATAAATCTTATAAAATTAAAATCTTATCATTATTTTCAATTTATAAATATTATGAAATACGTAGACTCAGTCAGCTGATCTGATTAATAAAAGTGTAAAAACGTGCATTTTCTGCATCAATTTCACGCTGTTTTATTTTATTGTTTTTAAAGCACTAACCTAAATGATAAAAATACATGACACATTAAATTTATGATGCATTGATAAATATGGTGTATGACCACCATATTTATCGTCAATATAGTGCATGAATATAGACGAAACAACGATGATACAGGGACGTCCACTGATGGGTCCCGCCCTGTGGAGTTGTCTGGACTGCTTGCTTTCTGTCGTAATGCGACCCGATAGCTGAAGCTATTATGTAGCCAGCTAAGATACAAGTTAGTCGAAGAAGTCCGGAATGTCTTAGAAGTCCACATGTCTACAAGCACGTGCTTGTAGACATGTGGAAGACATAGTATTGCTGATAAAATTTACATTTTTCATTCTTTTATCACATAATTGGTGTTCCAATTACGCTAAATTTTTCAAAATCATTTGAAAGTATAGATGACTCCATTTCCTGGTTGAAAGCACAACTTCACTCTAATTCGACAGTAACTTTATCGATTTTCACTAATCGGCATGATTACTTTTATTCAGGTTAAAAAAATCTTAGCTATATTTTTTAGCAGATGCTATATTTTTAGCAGATATTAATAGTTAATAGTATTAAACTTTCAAAGTTAATTATATTGAATATGATGTCATTTAAAAATAACTATTTTATAAAAATTGAAAAGGCCAACTATTTTTTATTTATCAATTAAAAATAGTTGGCATTTTAAAGTGATTTAAACGATATCATATCAGAGTTTAAACATAAATCACCTTCTTCATCTATGTTCGTAGTCAGAGGTCGATCTTGATGAACATACAAATTAAGTTTTACTGAATTGGCATATTTATTATATCGTACCCAATATCATTTTGTTAACCAAAAGCGGATCAACCAATGGCTCTATAATGATTGTCAGAAAATTGTAAAACCACTTTTTATAAACATGCACATACCTGGATTGCTCGCAAAATATGTACGTCGAACCCAATGCGCAGCAACGAACAAAACTCCGGGGTCTGTTTCAAACATGCTCCACAGTGCAGGGTTCTTTCGCAGCTGAATAAGGCGTTGCCAATTGTACACTTCTGTAGAAAACATTGAAATTGATTTATTCTATGTAGCAACAATGCAAAACGAGCATTTTGTCTTTAAACTTACCAGGATGTTCAAACGGCAAATAATACTCATCATCTAAATAAACAGCATACATTAATAAACTTTAAAGATGAAAACAAAGTCGTTTTAAAACATTTTTAAACTTTCAAAGTTAATAAAAAGTCGGTAATAACTGTATAATTAAATAATCGAAATGTTCAATTAAAATCATGATTATTTGACTTTTATTTAATCCAAGCTTCTTTTGGACACACTTTAGTGTTGTTTGTAGGGCACACCTGTTTCACTTAAATGCATGAAAAGAAGTGTCCAAGACTTCTATAATCCTTAATACTGAACCTCCAAATGTGGTAGGTTATGTATTAATGATAAACGTGACAATAAAATAAGTTACTAGTAATATAATACTGTAACGTGTATTATTAGAAATATGATAAATATATTAATCTTATTACGATATGAATATTATTATGATATGATTAATCAAATACCAATATAATATTATACAAAATGATAATATTAATCTTAACACTATATAAAATTTAAAGTGAAAAGCAGAAATTTTAAAAATTTCACAATTTTTGATAATATGCACAAAAATAAAAGCAGCACATTGTTGTTAATTTTAATTGAAATCCGGTTTTGTGCTCCGTATCGGTCCATCTGCGGAAAGGAAGCTGATTGATAACATGTGGACTCACGGGCTGGAATGTTGCCGATCAAAGTCTCGCAATTCCCATCATGCCGACGCTAACAATCTACTACAGAAGGCATTAACGTCCGCTGGCTTCCCTTCGCGTTTGGAGCCTACAAGAGTCTGCAGAGTTGACGGCAGACGACTTGACGGTAGAACTCTGATTCCCTGGTCGTCAGGTAGACTGCTACTGTGGGACTCCACTTGTGTAGATACCACAGCACCCAGCAACATTAGCGCGGCTAGTGAGGCAAATAACGCCGAAACTAAGAAAGTCCACAAATATGCTAACATTGTCATCCGCCAATAAATTTTCATATCAGCGGCAGTAGAAAACACAGGAACGATCGGGCCAGTGTCTCTCACGTTTCTTCATGAACTCGGCACACGATTAATCCGCGCACCTTCCGAACCCTGAGCCCGTGCTTTCCTGTTCCAACGGATCAGCGTAGCCGTTCAGCGAGGAAATACAGCATGTATAATGGAGAGCATGAGCGGAGGAGGGTCGTCAATGCTGCTTCCGTGATGGGTAGTAGCGTGATATTTCCGTATCTACGTCGACTCGGCATTTTTATATTTTGTACAATATTTTTTATTATTTGTAAAATTCATATTAAAAAGAATTAAAAATAGCAATTAAAATTAAAAAAAATTGGATATAATAACTAACAATTTTTATTACTAATCCATAGACTTAAACAGTATCAAATATATAATAAGTATGATTTAAAACAACTTTGCATAAGGCATATCGAAAATAAATGGCAATAATTTGATTGAATATCAACAAGACGTAGAATAAGTCGGGTTTAGAGTAGTCTGAATTATATATCCGATATTAATGTGAGCAAATACTGTCATATCCAATTATGACAATGAATGCGATAACAGTAATTACAAGCATAATAACTAAGTTCACGTATAAGGCATGATTTTCTGTCTGGACGGACATCCAAACAAAATCAATACTTCCAAAAGATTGAGAGTAGCACTGCCAACTACAATGCCCGTTTAAAAAGTTAACTGTAGGACATACATCAAAGTAAAAAATAATCATTAAAGAGTAAACACTCAGAAAAATCTATGTATTTTTAGCCAAATTATGATTGTCAAGAAAAAAATATCTATTTGTCTTTCAACCGAATTGTTTTTGAATATTCAAAATCCAAAATGTCATTGTTGACTGATGATGTTTGTCTTTGAGTTTATTATGCTAGTTTTTCACCGTTTTTTCTAGCTAAGTAACCACTTAATAATACAGCATTCAAATCAATAGCTAAATTTAACATACTTTCGACGTTTAGATGAAATAATATATGGACAAAAGCAAGGGAATGCTGAGAATTGTAGTCCCAGAAAATTACGAAGCCATCCATTATATCAATGTACTTCAAAGATGTCGTCGTCTGAATGCAAATTTACGAATTGCAAAGCTACCTTCGTTTTTTGTTTTGTATATGATTTTCTTTTTATTTATCTTTTATTAAACAGTGCATGATTTTGTTTGTATCTTTTACATGTTCTTAAACAGTAATTAGAATATTTTGAAAAATCATCAAATAGATCGAATAATTATTTATTCAATTTTCCTCGACCCTAAAAATGCAATTTGCATCCAAACGGCAAACGAGCCTCCAAAGATCAGCTGATCTTAGACTAGGCAATAGTGTCAACTAATAAGACGCTCAAAGATTTGAAGCAAAATTTCGCTATAAGATAGCTACAATATTGCCAAATGAATTTCAAATTTTTTACATTTGATTTCACAACTACATTATAGTAAGAATATCACAAGAAACGTAAATTTATTTAAAGTATTTAAAATCTAAAATGGTCAAAGTAATATAATGATAATTCATATAACTATTTTTTTATTTCTTTTGAATATATTCTCCAGCTGCTTATTTAGATTCAAACAAAAACTGTTATTAGCAGCTATCTTGTAATTAAAACAAAATTTTGGTTTTCTCAACCGGAAATAAAATCATTACAAATTGCATGAAAAAATGCGAGTATGTGTATTATCACTTACTAACAACATTGTTGTCGAATTGCTGTTGCTGCTCCTCGTCTGGTTGCTGTTGTTGTCTATATTGAGTTTGTTGAGCGTATGCATTGCTTTTATCAGAATGTGCTGGTAAAATAAAATTGTCACGTAATTTTTAATAAAATCCAAAGGAATAATGGATTATGATTCATTTATTAGATTAAATCTTTACTCCGGAGCTAAATCAGTATTAATAAAAGAGCGAAACATACGATATTAATATTTTGCTAGTCACTACTATCAGGGTCGGTAGATCATTAAACCGCTTTTATCATCAGAAAAAAATCAAATTTTCATTCCGATGTTATTAATGGCTAAGTATAAATAAAGTTTGAATATTCTTCCTTTGGAAATACTTATCTATAATTCAGCTCAAAATATACAACAACTATGCTAAAAGTATAACTGATTTTAAAACTTACTGCTTCTTAAGTATTAAATTTAATTTAAAAAGAAACATTTTTTTATTGTGTAAAATGTTAAAGTGAATAGCCATTTAATATATCGAATATCGCTTTTATTTTCAACTTTTAGCTTAATGTAGTATCATAATTTTTATTGATATCTTTGTCAATATATTTATGAACGTTTTATCTGATGATGCTAGCAGCAGCTTGCGAAATATAAGAGTAAATTAATAAAAATAATTTATTATAAAATATTTCGCTAATATCTTTAAATATTATATTAATTATAAAATTTCCGCTGCTGTCTCTTTATTTCTTAGAACCCTCTCTATTTGTTTTAACATTGACAAATTACGATCTCATTTATCTAGCTAACCGTACCATCTGCTAATCGCTGCTCACAATGCTTCATTCGAAAATATTTTATAACAGCTCAAAGAACTTTGGTAAACTCCTTTTATAATAACCTCTCCGCACCACAAAAATTTTCATCTTTACTTTTCTTGGGTGAGATTAATAATTCATGTCTACAAAAATTTATTAATTCTAATTGTTTTGAGCACAAGGTTTCCACTTTAAACAGTAGACTCCCAAAACTGCATAATATTTTCAAGCAAAAACCGCCATTCAATAAAGATGGTGTTGTTTATATGATAACTTGTTTAGGCCAAAAAAGTGATACCTTGTATAGGCCAAACTAGAAATAGTATTTCGACACGAATAAAACAGCACAAATATAATTTATCTAGATGTATCACTTCCACTGCTTTAATTGAACACTTTCTTAAATATATTCATTCTTTACATTTCCAGTCTGTTAAGATTTTGTTACGAAAATAATGAAAAAGAACGTAAAATTCTAGAAGCATATTTTATGAACACGTTGTTTTCAAATTGTTTGATGGACAATAATAAAGCCGATATCGATCTTTTAATAACTTAACATAATGATGTCATGTTGTCATTTTGTTTATTATTTTAATTCTTTTATAGTTAAATTCATTTTCTTTATATACTGGATTCTAATTGTTTGGTCATATTGTATTTGATTATCCCTACAAGAGATTTTGGTTAATTTAATATTATTTTTTAAATTATTTCCTTCTTTTCTTTCTCTTTTCTCTTTTTTCTTATTAATTTACCATTTGTTTTAGATTTTTCTTGTTTTTTTACTTCTTTTGTTCATTCCCGCTTTTGAATTTTTCCACCTGACCAGGTGGTTTAGTCCTTCAAATCCATCAAAGCGATGATATTACGTCACTTCAGATGCTCACGAGAAGCAACGCAGTTACAACGATACTATGACTTCATTGCTACTATATAAACGGAAACTCGCCCGTACTGGTTGTTTTGTTGGTGTGCCTGACAATGACGCGAGTACCCGTTGAAACATTGTAACGTGTTTGAAATAAACATCGAATTCCACTCATTTAAATCTTTAATTATAAAATAAATAAAATTACGCTTTTTAATAAGTTTACACTATATATATGCTAACTACTGTTAGCATCTTCAGAAATTTACCTCTGATAAAATTACCTGAAGATGCTAACAGAGGTTAGCAAAATATCAATAAAAATTTCCTCATTTCTTTGATCCATATTCACTAATTCTTTACCAATAATAAATCATTATCAACTATTTAAAATCATTCGAAAGGTAATTTTCTGAAGATGCTAACAGAGCTAGGGAAATATCAATAAAAAATTTCCTCTTTTCTTTGATCCAGATCCAATAATTCTTTATCAGTAATAAATAATTATCAACTATTTAAAATCATCTACAGGTAAATTTCTGAAGATGCTAACAGAGGTTAGCGAAATATCAATAAAAAATTTCCTCTTTTCTTTGATCCAGATCCAATAATTCTTTATCAATAATTGATCATTATCAACTATTTAAAATACTGGTAACTTTTACAAATTAATATAAGTTTTCAAAAGTCAGATGCCAAACATTTGTATTGGGTTGTTGATAAATTTCATTTTTGTTTTCTTTGATGGTTCACATTCTTTTGTTAAAAATGAACAATGGAAATAAAACTATATCGGATTAAACATATTAAGTAATGTAAAAGATTTTGATATAAAATAAATAACACCCAGACAAATATTATATACCTAACAATGACTGAAACTATATATCTTGCATTATTAGATATGGAGTTAAAATATTTAATTATTTAAAACAACAGCAAATAGATTAATAAAATAAAGTTAGGATACTTAAATTAAAAATATATTTGATCAGGTAATAAATGAACAGCTTTAATGTGATTATTACTGTATATCATGACTATTTGTGCTAGATTAAAATTTATAAGATACTGTGATAGTTACCTTGATAACTTCTGCCCTCAGTGTAAGTCCATCTCGAGATGATTGATTTAAGAATTTCGTTAACTGTAACATATTAAAATAGTCGGAATGTATAAAACAGATAATTTAACTACAATGCTTACCCTGTTTGCATCTACTTTCTAAAGTATCTTTATCTATTGAAAACAATTAAAAGCTGATTTAGTAAATGATAATCACAAATTGATAAAGTTGGTGTAAAATTACAAATCATTAAAATGCTGTATAAATATAGTACATCAATCAAATACGATGCTTGTTGAACTCGCACCCTTTTAGACTACAAAAAAAATTATCTTTTATTAAAACCATAGTTTCTTAACTGAAAATTGAAATTTAATACTATTGAAGGTAGAAATATGATACTGCTTAAAAATATCATTAATAGGTTAATTAAATTATAAAATAAAAAATAGAATTCTGAAAATTTGAAGGGAAAACGTAAGTAATTAGTTTCTGTAATTTGTCCGTTTTTATGTATCTTTAGGATGTCTTAGCTATATATATATATATATATATATATATATATATATATATATATATATATATATATATATATATATATATATATATATATATAGCGATGTATTAAGCTGCGATCCGGGATCTAATATAGATTCGTCCATATATTTTCAGAGTAAAATTTTGTGAACCGGTAAAGACCAAAAACAATATAATTTATTTTAACGTTTCGTCCCTTACTTCTTTAGAACAAAAATAACTAAAGTTATTGTATACAATAACTAAAGTTATTGTATATATTTAGCTTCGAAAGTATTAAGCTACATTACTTGATAAAGAAATAAGTTTAACATCATGAATGGCTAATATAAAATATTAATCACGAATAAGTATAGCAATCGGAAAACAGAAGTAATATGTATTCAATGATGTAAAAACATTATGCAATTATTTTGAAGAATTTTGTAGGCAAGAATAAAATTTGGGGAAGATTGTGAAAGCCGAAATTCGTCAAAATAAATTAGATTTAAAAAATTGCACAAAAATTATATTAAAAAATTAATTAAAAAACTGAGTGAAATAATTAAAATATAAGTAATTATAATTAACTTTTTGGTTTCAGAAGCATCTTAGAAAATGAGCATTCCAAAACAAAACATTTTAATTTTCATTGATCAATCGTTAATTTCAATTTTCAAACGTAAATAATTAATTTCAATTCGCATACATCATTCATTCATTTCAATTCGAATACACAATCATAAATTTTAACTATCGTACCTGTTGTATTGTCTACAGACAAAGTAATATTTACTTCTTCAGTTGAAAAAACGTTTATTCCTTCCGATGATGGTAAAGCACTGATTGTGACTTCAACAGAAGTGGTGCCCGTTGGTTCTTCACTTGATACACCTTCTAATTCATTATGTAACAATGACATGTGTAGTTTCTCAGCTAAGTACCTTTCAATTCTGAACTTAGCATATCCCCAGTATCATTTACTGTTGAGCTAACAACAGCTGCCTCACTGGCATCTTCAGTTGGATTCTGTTCTGATTGATCATTATCGACATAGTCAAAATCATTTGCAGTCGTAACATTACTAAACGGAATATTTTCTGAAGTAAGTTGGTCATATGTTGAGGAAGCACTGCTATCTTCAGATAGAATAGCATTAGTGGTATTTTCAAATAACTTCATCTCCGTAATTGAAATTGATTCGTTCGTCAGGTTAGAAAATGCATCTGCCATATTAAAAAAGTATTAAATTGTTATTTAATCATTTCACTTAGAAATACTAGTTTTTATAGATACCGTTATTCTGAACGTCAGTGTCGTTATGTTCCCGGCGAATCCGCTCTAGTGCCTCTTGAATCAAACACAAATACTCAAGTGATTGTAATTAATTTTGATTATTAGAATCTAATCAGATAACTGAGCCTACGTATTTTATACTATATATAAATAAAATAATATATAATTATATAATATTTTATACAATTTATTTGATATCAAATTAAAATTTAAAATTGAAATTTAAAATAAAACTTGATAACACGTGCTAACAGTCAGTTCATTGTAATAAATAAAGAACCAAACATAACGTTTATTACACTAAACTGCTCAGCGTGAAGCTTCAATATCCAATAATATTTACTGTATTGAATAAAACAATCAATCTGCCAACTTTAAAATATTCTTTAAAAATTACAATTAAAATATCTGTATTTTGAATAACGTGCAGATAACTTTGAAATTATAGATTAAGATCATTAGGAATTTTTTTAATTATAGATTCTAATTGATTTAATGTAAAATCACAAATTGGCATGGTTTTCAGTATATGTGATAAAGCGCAAATTTTAATAACTCAAAAAATAATAATTAAGTCGTGCAACCGAAGCCTTAAATTTTGTACTATAAATTTCAAAACTGAAATGTTTGCTATAAACTAGAATTTTGAATTTATATTCTATTAATACATTATTTTACTCATACCGTATTTTGTCAGTAAAATATTAGTATTTTACTAATACATTCATGTTATAAATGTATTATATGTATCATATGTTATAATAAAGATTAGACTTAATCTAGAGGAAATGATATGTTGACAGATTTCAGCACTTAATTCTCAACATAGCATATCAGTGGCCAAATGCATGCTAATGATGTATTTCCTATGATATAACTTTATTATTTATCGTGTAATTTTTATTTAAACACAAAGTTAGATATTTTATGTCGATGTTTTTTCTAAAACATATTATATTATATTCTGTACATATTATATATTATATATAATATGTAATATAATATATAATTAAACATATTATATATTATATTCTGTAAAATATATCGATAGAAATGAGTTGACATTAAATACATTTCATCGATATAGATCTTAATATAATCTAATTAATTTGAAATTTATGTGTTCTTTGAAAACCTTCATTTAAATAGCTTATATTTTGTCTTGATAAGTCTTAACGAAATGAATCTGATATACATCAGATTTCATTCTTGAAACTCCACCCCAAAAAATTCGTACCAATTAATTAGCGCATTAATGTATAAATCATTTGATTACGAACCAATGTATTAACCATTTGATTACTCCCCCGATTAATAAACACACCAATTTACTAATTACTCACAAATTAATAAACGCATAAATTTATTAAAATGGTTCATAATGCACCAATTTAATAATCACTTAATTGTACACCAATAAATTAATTACTTAATTTTTATGGATAATAAATAATATACTTTGTATTATTAGAACAAGATACTAAATAATCAAATTTCATCAGATAAAATACGTCATTAGCATGCATTTGGCCCAGCTGAAATGATGGGTCGATAAATAGGGGCCGAAACCTGATAGCATAGCAGTTCCAAAATCTTATATAACAATTATTTAATATTTATTATTTAATTATTAAATTTTGATTTAGCATTATTATTATTTTTTAATTTTATAAATATATTAAATATACTAAGTTTGCAGATTTAATTGTGCACTAATAAATTAACAATATCCAAATTGTTAATACTAAAAACACGTGATTATACACATGCATTCCTAATAAGTAAAAGTTAGTGCACGAAGTTTGTAAATAATCGAATTCAGTGTACAATAACGTTAATTAAAGGTAAAAAGTACATAAACAAATAAAGTTGCCACCCAGTTGAATGATTTATCAAGTAAGCTGTAATTGGATATCAAAATAAATAAAAATATTTAAATACTCAATAATTATGCATTTATTCTCATTATAATAAATTACTGTCAACTTCTAAACTAAACATGTTTCATGAGCTTATAATAAAGATTTACCTTCAAAGTCGTTATCAGTAAGATTTCCTAAACCAGCATAGGCGACGTCAGCTAAATATACTAAACAAAAAATTACATATTTGAATATAAGCAGAATAACGATTTTTACAAGCAAAAACGATTTCATATACAACTCAATTTCACGTGACAGTTTTAATCATTTATTAAACAATTAAAAAACAATAAAAATATAATTTTATTGAATAAATAAAATTTTCAACGCAACTACGTTGAAATTATATGAAATTATGATAGCTACAATTGAACAAAGTACCGTCATTTATCAAAATTGTTCTTTAAATACTAATGTTTAACGTAAGTTTATATCAAATTACTAAAATGAGCTTATTAAATTAAGCTAGTATTTTTGCCAAGTAGTTATTGCCTGTATATCTTCCCATTATAAAAAACCTTCTAAACGGAATGCTTTACTATTCAGTCATCAAATATTTACAAGTGTTAGTTAAACTCGTGTTTTTGGTATATTATTTCGGAAATTGACAATTTAGACTACTCATAATCAATTATATATAAAAAGCAAAATCATATTTAATACGTGAAAAATAATGCCCAGTTTAGTCTCAACTTCGATAACACAGCACTTGCCCAGAAGACCTTTGAGCATTAAAAAAACAATGCAAAAAATCAATGAAAAAAAACAAGTTGTTAAAATATTACCCTATTTCAATGGTAAACGTAAGCCCGTGTAATTATTTTTTCGTAGATCGATTTACTTTACAAATAAAAAAGGTAAATAATACATACACGAAAGAAAACAGAAATACTGAGCTGTAATTGCCAAAATATTAGTAAAATATAAGCAGAAACATGCTTGGTTTGCTGAAGATTATAGATGTTAAAACATGCACGTCGATTTTATTTTAATCAGGAGACTATATGGTATTGATAAATTATTAAAATTAATAACAATTTTTTACTAAACATTGAGTGATGACAATAATATTTCTTGATCGGTAGCAAATTTTGTTCAAAGTTTATTTAATAATTATCATGAATATTATTCATTTACGACAATTCAATCAATTAAATTGTTATTCAAATTTCTAAACGCTCAAATGATCAAATCTTTAAAAATCTTCAAACCTTTAAACGCTGATACAGCTTCCTCAATGGTTACATTGTCGCTGTCAGTTAGAAACTGTTGAATTTTTTCTAAATAGATTTTATATGTTATCAAACATAAATTATTTTTAACCGAGTAATGTAAGATAAGATAATGTATCGACAAGAAATCAAAAGTTCTTTTATATACATAAAATTATTAGAATTAAAGTTCTGTTAGTTTTTATTAAGCAAACAGATTTTATCAAATAAATTTAATTTTTAGAAAAATGAAATTTTATCCTGTTTCTCGTTATATATAGATCAGAGATATATGGTTTTACTGAGCTATTTTTAGACAAATATGTGACAAAAACAAGCTCGTTAAATATCCTCTTTAAAAATATTGTTGTTACGTTGCGTGTTACGACACTTAAAACTGTAAGTTTGTGTTTTAAATCAGATGTAGGAACCACATGCCCGGGATTTTATTAAACATATTATTAAATCTAGAAACAATAATTGTATTATTTACTTTGCCTTTATATAACTTTGCCCATATTTATTTACTTTGCCTTTGTTTATTTTTTTGTAGAAAACAATCCTGATTTATTAAATACTATACAAGTAAACCTGCGTTTATTTCAAATAAATAATGTTTTATCGTTGTCTCAGATATGGCCAGCATGATTATAGTCGAGTTTAAATTTAAATATTTTCTCATTTTACTTGAATTGAAAAAAATGAGAATTGTAGTAAAAACCAAGATGATAATTATATCAAAAAAATAGCAATCAAAAAATAATTATAACAAGAATACATGTACTTGGATATTTCCAAAATTTTTAAAACCAAATGGTAAAGCGTTAACTGAGTGCTTAGTAGACGACTGTGATCATCACCAAACTGCTCAAATTCAGTTTTCTTTGGCTGAATATTTAAGTGAAATTCTTCGCGTATAAAAAAGTATTTACATTATATGTATACAGGAGTCAAAAACTAAATTTAGCTAACTAATTTTAGTACTGCTAACTATATATTTAATTTTTAGTTTAAAATATTTAATTTCTTTAATTTGTTAAATTATTTATTTATAATTATTTAATTATTAAATTAAATATTTAATTATTAATTATTTAATTATTTATTCATAATTTATTTAATTTAATTTATTAAATAACATCATTTTCAGCAACCTTCATCTAAAAACTAAGAATTACTCTTTATTATTTATAACTGATATTTTATCAATTTTATTCGCATTGTGATATATGAATATCCAAACATACTTCAATTCAAGTTATATTTAACTCAAATCAGCTAACTGAGTCTACGTATTTAATATAACTATAAAATAAACAAGACATAATAATGCTAAATCAAAATTTAATAATTAAATAATAAAATAAATAATTGTTATAAGATTTTTTATAATTTAAATCAAGTTAAAATAAAAAAATGAAATTTAAAATAAACGTCATTTTTATGAATTGACTAATAAATAACAGACGTTGTATCAGAATAAGAATTAGAGGTCATCAGGAGGAACTGCTATGCTATCAGGTTTCGGCCCCTAACTCCTCTACCCAACATAGCAGCGGGGCCAAATACATGCTAATGATGTATTTCCTCTGATAAAACTATCTAGTATCTTATTCTAATACAAAGTATATTATTTATTATCCATCCATAAAAATTTACCACTTAAGAGTTTAAATTTATTCTTTATATTATTGTGTTGATTTATATATTTTACTATTTTCTGCTTGATGTTATTTTTATAGTAACCTAGTTTAAAATATGTATCTATTAAATTATTTAAATGATTTTGAAGAAAGCCAATATCATTACATATTGTTGCAATTCTTAAAATTTTATTATTTAATGTATTATATTTTATATTATATGGTATGCATGAATGCTCATGCAAAAATATGTTTTTTGTAAATTTAAATATGTCATCTTTACGATATAAATTAATAGTAGTTTTAGTTAATCTTAATTTAATGTTCATATCTTTATACACCTTCTTTATCATCAATATTGGTTTTGTTAAGAATAAGGCTTTCTGGATAAATTTGTTCACTAATTGAATAAAAATTATTAGAATTAAATACACATATATCATCTATGTATCGAAACATATTTCATATATTTATATTGTTTAGATTTAGTTTTTACACAGTTATGAACAAATTCATATTCTATAAAGCTTAAAAACAAGTCAGCTATAATTGGGCTACTATTACCACCCATTGGAACACCTTTTACTTGTCTAAATATAAATGTCCCTACTTTTAAATAATTTTGATTTACCAAAATATCTAAGGATTCTATTAATTCAATTTAATCTATATATTTATATTTACTCGATGGTTTAATTTTTGTTAAGATAGGCGTTATAGTCATTATAACATATATATGTGTATATCTTTTTCCAAATATAAGATTGATTAATTTATTAAAGTAGAATAAATACTGAAATAGTGTTTTATACCAGTATTAATTTCGATTACCTTGCAATATCTTTAGAAATGTGCTTTAATTACTTTATGTATTATATTCATATAGACAGAAAGTGGTTTTAATGTACATTTAAACGCACTACATATGAACCTAGGTTTTATTGGATTTTTAGGTAATCTTGGGTTCCAATATAATATAGGTATAGTTTTATTATCTAATTCAACCTTTATATCATTCTTATCCATTATAGAACAGTGACTTGTAATAATTGTTTCTAAACTAAAATCACTACGTTCATATGTTGGATTTACATTTAAATCATTAGAATTAACCTCTTTTATTAGTATATCGTAATAAAGCTTTTCGCATATAAAGACAAAGTTATTACTAGCTTTATCAATAGTTGTTATTATATAGTTATGCTTTAATTTTTTTAAATATTCAAAATAAAATTAAAATTTTAATATTTTAAATTTAAATTTTTGAAAGGTTTCCAAAATAAAAAATTATAAATTTTAATTGGTATATACCAAATTATGTTTTATTCTGACTAATAATTTATATATAATTTTATTAGAATTTATGTTTGTATAAATTAATGGTCTTTAAATTTATAAAAATGTATAATCTTCAATTACAGAAAATACACCAAATACATGTGAGACAAAATATAAATTACTATACAATTATTGTTACCTGGTAAAGTGTCTTTAGAGACATTTAAAGTTTCATATCCACTTTTGTTGAAAGAAATTATCACAATTGATTGTTCATCAATAAGAGTTGAGTTAATAAGTGCTTCAGTTAATTCCGTCTCCGTGTTAATACCTGTATGTAAGTATTAATTTAAATCTATATATAATTAAGACAATTAAGCAAGCATCATGAATAGTACAAATTTAAAAAACATTTATTCAACTAAAGTTATGCAAGCAATAATTATTAGTTATGAATTATTAGCTAATTGATAGGCTGGATAAAATATTGTAAGAGAGTGTGTGAGACCATTCGGCGTGAATTATGTACGCGATCATTTCTAGCCATACGCCGAAGAACTACGATAACAATAGCAAGTACCGTTTCGTCATTACAATGACTCATTAGTGCCAGATGGCACTGATGAGTCATTGTGATGACGAAGCGGTACTTGCTACTGTTATCGTCGTTCTTCGTCGTCTGGCTAGAAATGATTGCGTAAAAAATATTTTAAATACATATCAGATATCTTATTTAAAATATTTTAATAATATAATAATTTAATATAATAGCTAAATAATCATTGTAGTATTTTAGGTCAAATTTTGAGGATATATCAGAATTTACAGCACTGCATAATTATATTAATTAATTACTGCAAACTATAGTTTGATAGTAATGTTCTTTGCTGTAAAATCAATACCTTCATTTAAGATTACCAGAAATATGTAAAAGTAAACAATGACATTTTAAAGTAGATTGAGCAAATTTATCATGTTACGAAGTAGCCAACTAATTTATGTATTTTTAAACATATATTTTAATATATGTATTATATGCAATAAATAAAGTTTATTTATGTTACGAAGTAGCAATGCCAACTAATTTATGTATTTTTGAACATATATTTTAATATATTTATTATATGCAATAAATAAAGTTTTTTTAAGACTTTTGAAAGTGCACTCTACTACTCTTGTCAATTATTTAAATATATTTGTAGCCTCAACTGTTAGCTTTTTTATTTTATAAATGAAAGAAAATGATTAATATCGTATTTTATATAATTTGTATTTAACTGCTACATTGATTTTTTTATTATATTTAATTATCTCTATTTGATATTAAATGTATAATAAAATACATATTTATATAGTAACATTATTTATCTATTTTATAAATTAGGGCTAATAAATGAGGAACTTATTCTATGTTAAACAAAAAATAATTATTTATTTTGTAAAACATTTTTATATTATAAAATAAGATTGTTCAAAGTTTGAACAATGTTGAAACGAGCACTGTATAATTTTTACAAAGAACGAAAAACAATATACAATTCGTTTCGTTCAAACATTTCCTTCATTAATTGGTGAACAAATATATTGTTCAGAGAATGCCAAAGTAAATTGCATATTGTCTTCAATTTAATACAGTAAAAGTGTAACATAATTTGTGTAAATTATAGGAGAAAAACACAACATCTCTACGTTGTTAATATCTAGTTCATTTTGTAATTAATAATTAGTTATTTAAATTCCATAATTTTGTCACGCATCCTGTGGATACGTGACAAAATTATTTATTGATTAAATAATAAATTATTTATTTATTATTTATTTATTAATTATTTATTCATTATTGCAATTTTATACTTTATGTTCTAACTGTGTGATATCATAAAATATTTACCTTTATAGAGAATTCCAAAATTATATTTTAAAGCTATAACAAGTAAAAAGGAATTTTTTAACGAATGTATAATTAGTTCGAAACAAGTACTACTGAATGTGGCTATTGAAGCTCATGCTAACTTAAGTCTGTAACACGATAACAGCAAAACATTAGTCTTCAGATAAATATAATTCCTTTGTAACGCTTTTGACACGTTTTGTTATTTCATGCATTAAATAATAAGACCATTAATTATATGTATTTAATGCTTACATAACTTGTAAAATGTACTGTACAGTGCCGCGATTAATGATCGATCCAAACATATCAGCGAAGAAAAAATAATATTTTATTATGAATACACTTTTACTATATCTAATGTTAGCCACAAATTAGGCGAGAATAAACAAATTATTGAATTTTCAAGAAAATTATTGCATTTCGCTTCAAAATATACGAAATTATAGGTCATCAATGTACGAACAACCATTTTTATTGGCAAAACAATTTTAACTATTTTAAGATGATTAATTTTATTGTTCCTTTTGTCTATTATAGTAGTGGATGCATCATTCGTTAGAAAATAATGAAGCTTCCAGGTGTAAAATAGTAATATATAAATTGTAAAAAATCTTTAAATTATAGCAAATTTCAAACTTTTCGATTATTCTTTGTCAAATCGTGTGTTTAAGCTGTAAACATTTTTGTAGTAAATATTTTATACAGTTTAAACATAAAATTGGATAAAGAATAATCGAAACGTCTGAAAATTGATGTTCTTTACTGATTTTCTTTACAGTTTGATTTATAATTTGGTATTCTAAGGATCTCAGGTGACGATTTAATAATCAAAAATATATAATTTGATAGTATAATGTGTTGCACTGTGCTCTGGAAGCGAATAAGCTTTAATTTCATAATCGAAGATGCTGCCAAAAATCTGATTTTGATCAGTATTGATGTAAATAAATCTTTAAAAGCATGACAAATACTTGGCCATTGTGCTCTAATATAAAAATAATTATTGATTTTTACATCAAAATTCGAATATATTTTTCATTTTAATGCATGCGTATTCAATTTTGATATTTTACGCTAACGATTACTTCGTCATAATAGAGTGAGTAAAGTATTCTGAATATCATATGCGTTTTGAATTATTTTGCTTAATTTAATTACAATAAAATTATAATAAAATGCTAAAGCTATTTAATACAATATAATATTTGAAGTTAACTTATTCGATCAAGTACATCAAAATTGCATTATCACAACTAAAAAACGAATGGTAATTTCGAACTTGAAATTGTCATCAACTACTATAGATCTAACAAAGTGAAATGAATTAGTTAAAGACTAGTACTAAATAACTAATATTCAATCAATGGCAAGAACAATTTTAGCTAAAATAAAAATAATTTTACCCATTCCATTGGAATAACCGACTAATGCAATCGTTACCATAAACCATATCATCTTGATGTCCATGCTCTTTCTGCACTGCTTTAACATACAACTTTAGCAACAAATATTTCAGTATATAAATCGTTGAACGAAAAATGTACACTTTTACGGTTTATCAATTCAAATTACAATTTGCCTGCGATCCTTAGTTTTTGATTGTTTAAGTGTGCGCTATTCGTATAATCCTAGCACTGCTATTTTGTTTCGTACAGTTTTCATGACCGTTTGCTATTTATTTGATCGACCTATTTTTGCTGGCATGGTGCGCATGTTTTCATGTTTTATTTGAAAAGCATTGAATAACACGCACAAAAACTTTGAATATTTTGTTTTATAATCTGTGGGTTGCTTTGATAACAGCGCAGCTGTTATTTGCAAACTGAATTAATGGTTATATTGTAATTTAGAAGTGGGTTTGCCGAGCATATACCCTAAATCCCTAAATTTAGAATAGATGAATGGAATTTTGTTGGTTTATTAAAAATAGGATTTTCTTTATAATTATTGGTAATTTGGGTATACATGAACCTTGGCACATTTTTATATTAAGTGTAAATGTAAAAATATCGTTTATTTTCGTTAAGCGAAATGTTATGTAATCCATAGGTGAAGTTTATTTTAGGAAGTGCTTCATTTTTAGAATCATCTTCAGATAAAAAAGTTTACAAGAATTCGAAAATGAAATTTTTTTATCATTTACAAAGATTTTACTATGAATCAGAACATCTAACTGACTGTGCATTTTATAAAGTTTAACAATACTATATCAAACATGAACAATTCCTTGCTTATTTTTATTTTATAAATATAAGCAAGGAAACGGTACAACGAATGGTGTTTAATTTTAAATACAATTTTATTTGGATTTTAACATATTTTTTACTCTAAATGTAAAATGTACGTGTTGGTTACCGGGGGGAAGTGTGTTGGTTACCTATGATGAAAGTGTGCAAATTCAAAATTTTTATTGATGATAATGAATAATATGCTTTGTAATAGAATAAGATACATTAGATAATCAAATTTTATCGGAGGAAATGCGTCATTAGCACGTGTTGGGCCCCGCTGCTATGTTGGATTAAAGAATAGAGGCCGCATCCTGATAGCATAGCAGTTCATCATGATGACCTTTTATCTTAATTGAAATTAATCGTATATCATTTATTAATTAGTTCATAAAAATTGGGTTAAAAAATTCCATTTGTAGGCTTTGAAATGTTTACTTTGATTTTCTGTGGATATACGAATGTAATGTTGTGCGAATAGGCACCTAAGGACTTTCCATGTGGACTCTGGAGCCAAATTTATTTCTGCTGGAAATTAATGAAATAGATAGATTGAGTCATCACCAAGATACCTAAAGCCTGGGAACAGTAATATATAACTTTCAATTGAACTTCTATATTTCAAAAATAACAATCTATAGTTTTGATAAAACGTTAAGGACACGATCAACCAATGTTTTTTGCCTTAAAAGATTTTTTAAGTATTAATATACACATTTATTTGTTTCTGCACATATTATATCCTCTTATAGGCATCATATCATTAGACATAAACTTCCAGTGGAACTCATGAGGAACGAACACAATTAATAGTATATAGGGTATAAACAAAATCGAAAATATAATATTAAAACTTAAATCATTAGCTTGAAGGATATTTTCAAAATGCTCAACAGTGCAGCTGGTGATTATCTAATACGTGGTAAATACGTCATTTACTTGATAAACACGGTCCCTCTGCTATCTTCGGCCAATAAATAATGGCCAAAACCAGAAAATAACTATTAAATAAATAACATCAAAAAATAAAACCATCAAATAAATTGATAAAATTGAATCAATAGAATCCTAAAATATTTTGACAAATCAAAATTATTTAAAGGTCGGGGCATCTATATTTAGACAAAAAAATGTGTTTCAATGAGAGGTAATTTTAGCCCAATTAAAGCTGACTTATTTTTAAGCTTTATAGATTGTGAATTTGTTCATAACTGTGTAAAAAATAAATCTAAATTGTATAAAGATATGAACTATATGTTTCGATATATTGATGATATATATGTATTTAACTCTAACAGTTTTTATTCAATAAGCAAACAAATTTATCCAAATAACCTTATTCTTAATAAGATAAATATTGATGATAAAAAATGATACGTCTGGATATGAACATCAATTAAAACTATTATCAATTTATATCGTAAAGACGACATATTTAAATTTACAAGAAACATATTTTTGCATGAGCATTCATGAATACCATATAATATTTAATATAATACATTAAATAATAAAATTTAAAGAATTGCCATACTATGTAACGATATTAACTTTCTTCAAAATCATTTAAATAATTTAATTGATATGTATTTCAAAGTAGGTTACTATAAAAATTTAATCAAACCGAACAACGTAAAATATCAACAAATTATAATCAAAAATAAATTTAACTCTTAATAAGAAAATTATATGAATTTGCGTAAATCTAAATTATATAGAATATTAATATTAATATAGTTATTTTAAAATTTACAGTACAAAATACATAGACTCGGTAAACTGACTTGATTTGTGAAAATAAAAATGTATTGAGAACAATTTATTAAAAATTGTGTGGGTACTTTTGTCCTGCAACCTAAAGATTTCGAATCACAAGATTGTTTGCATTATTCAAGCGACGCTTGGCCGTCTTACTTTTAGAAATAAACATCAATTTACTCTTCATTTTAATTGTAGATCTTTCAATCGATAAATGTTCATGTATTATTTTGAGGTAACAATTGCTTAAAATTTCAGCATATTTTGGCAATAGCAAAAACTACTTAAGTAAACAGAAGATACTATTCTCACCTTTATTTCCTCCTTTATGTCAAGGTACACAATATTTACAAAGTAAAAGTCCTCTATATAAGTCCCATTATAATTATTTATTATTGTTCTATTATACTTAATTACTTCACACGTAGGGTGTTATACTCAGCTCTTATACGAGACATTTAGATGCTGTACAGAACGAAGATATCCCCTATTAACTCAAATCTTTTATATAATTGTGTTAAAGAGGCAGTAAATGTTTATAAAGAGCAGTACTCGTTGAGGGTTTTTTACATAAAACTGTAAAAAGTTTTCTTTTTATTTTTATCATGAAAAAAACAGTGCCTTTATTTGCTCAAATAAGCATTTCTCCCTGTAATTGTATTTTTCCCTAATATTATTTCTATTAGTACTAATTGTGTGTAACTAAGTCAGAACAGCCTACAAAATATAAATTTTATAAATTGTAATTTCAACAACAAATATATTTTGTAAATAATAGTCTATCGAACTCTTTTATATAAGGTTTCGTAGTGTTTCAGTAACATAATTAAATAACAACATACTTGAAAAGGACATCATATTTCCAGAAATGGCATCACTTTTTAACACCATTTATTATTGAAACAATTGCATATACTTAATGAATGTAGTAAATGCTGTAGTAACATTATAAAAAAGTCAATTATGTTAAATCGTCCATATTATCTTCATTGCAGATTAGATCAGTATATATAATCTAAATATTACAAAACTATTAAGATATCTTAAATTAAATGAATTGTAAATAATTATTGGAGCTGGATCAAAGAATAGAGGAAATAATTTTTGATATTTCGCTAACTATACTGTTAGCGAAATACTGTTAGCATCTTCAGAGAATTTATATTTTAATTTTAGGAAAATATTTTAATTTTTTAATTTTAGGTATTATTGTTTTGTGTTTGACCAGATATGCTCTTTATTGTCTATAATTGTTGATTAGCATACTATATATTGATTTTTATATTCCGCTCATTTTAATTTGATATAAAAGTAGCTAGTTACTTTCAATAAAAAATGGATACGTACTTTTCGATTTGCAGTTACTTGAACATAAATTTACCAAAACATCTAAATTATGTTTCAAATATTTTTGCAAAAATATGGCATTTACTACTCAACGGCAAATTTATAAAAGGAATTATTACTATAAATTGCTGATATGGGGCTTTTTTTCCAACTTTATTGAGACAGTATAGAGCTGAGACAAGCAAACAAGTAAACGCGAATTCCTTCACTTTGTCTTAAAATTATATTTGTAAATGAATTATTAATCATATTTTATTTGATCAATATTGTAAAAGATAAACTTTATAATATTGCAAAAGATAAACTTTGATTGAGTTGAATTTAGCAAATCGCTGATACACATTGGCAAAAATGGATGCTGTATGATTAAGGCATATGAATAGGAGCGATTATTATCAGTCATGAAAAGAAAAATACTTGTTAGAAGATTAAATTTACTGAATTAAATTTAGTGAACAAAACAAATCAATTGTTAGAATTATTTTGCTATCAATACACTTGTGCGTGCATTGTAAACCTTTAACATATTTAAATTCGAATCTAAACAGTGATCAAAATCTTATTAGACATTTATATTTCTATTTTCAATGAAAAAATAAATTCTAATGATAATTTTTAAATGATCTTGTGTTGATACTTCGTCGTTTAATTAACGGAATAACATTTTATTTGGTTTAAAGTTCAGAATGTTTGATAATACGAATATTTAACCGATTCAATTTATGTAGCCATTTTAATCATTGCAAATTATTAATTATCTATTTCAAAAAGTAATATCTATGTGAAAAGATATCTTCTTATGAAGGAATATTTTCTAATATAGTTATGTAGGAAAATAAATAAATTATACAAGATATATAGCTTATATAAGAAAATATATAACCTTTAGATAAGTGATTTATAGTTATATAAGATAGTACACAGTAAACTCATAATCTCCTTCCATTTTCTATTAGATAGTATTTTACTGGAACAAAGAATAAAATATTTCTCTTTATTTAAAAATGTACAATATTTCGATAGCTGATAGTTATATAAGAAAATTTATATTACTTTATATAAGTTATATATATTATATAACTAAGTTATATATTAAAAAATAATATAGCAATAATATAATAATTTAAATTAACATATAAGTTATATATTCTTATATCATTTTAAGTAGTATCTTTGTAAGAAGAAAATATGAATGCTCGATCTCCATTCAAAATTAATATAAACAAATTATATATTATATTTCATGTAAATACAATGCTTGTTCAAAACGAGTTTATGCTCTGAACCAACTATTTCGAGCCAAATTATAATTAGTCTTCAGAGTTCACGAAAATCGAGAAAACAAAACACAAAATTGTATATTAAGCAATTTTTAAAATTATTCATGAAGCTCACGACAATAAAAGTATGAAAATTATATTCGTGCACTTAGACAAGTGATATATAAGACATAAGTTAAATGCAAGATAACAAATTGGTAAAAGGCTATTATGTGATAAATAGAATTTGCTGGTGTAAATGAGAATCGCAGTTGGTCATCGAAAAATAAATTTAATTTTTAGGTAGTAAATATTGATAAGGATACTAATAATTATTAGTATTTAATAATTGCTAATAATTAATAGAAATGATTTACTAATAATTTATTAATAATTATTTATTAAATATTTATTAATAACTATCAGTAGTAATTATTTTTTCATCGTCAGGAAAATCAAAGTTTGTAAATATTGAACAAACAGGAAATTGATTACTTGTTTTGCCGTTGTTGTTCATACAGACGTGATCGTGTTGAAATATAACGAATCAAAGAATACTTAAATTGTTCCGACAAAGCAATTCTAAAAATCAAAATATAAGAACAATTCTAGAAACTGAGACAAAGAAATTAACAATACAAATATGTCGACCAAACATTCTCTAGTACAAAAAACAAAATAACACTGCTGTGTATGAGCAAAAGTGGAAAATAAAAATACAATAAAAGAATCATTTCAAAAAAGTTTCATTTTATATTTAAATATAAAATGTGACCATTAGTTATTAAATTGTAGATTGTAGTCAGGTTTGGTAAGCCGCTCACAATGGAGGACAATGAAGAGACTGAAACAATAGAGGGCGCAAAACATTAACAGTTGTAATTCTTTTAAACTCTTGTCTTTTTACGAATTATTGTTTTATCGGAAAAAAACTCAAAAAAAAGGTTTGGTAAGTATTAGTCGATTTATAAATTTAATGAGTTTTCCTTAAATAAGTAGAGCATTCAAATAATAAAATATCACTGTTATTAAAATCAATAGTATAATTAATTTCAACAACATGATTAAGAATATCAGCAGAAGACGTATCTCTCTTAAGATTGTACTTTTGTTGTCAAATTCTTTATCTAACCCTATAGCTGTTTGTCCTACATAAACTTTTATATAGTGTATTTAGAATCAAATAAGTCCTAATTTTACTAAATTAATAAATCCTTATATTTTATTTACAGCCAATATAAATTAATAAAATTATATAGTCTTACCTTTTCGAAATAATGTTACTACAAGCAAGACATGGTTATTTAGATATAATAACTGTTAGGAAATAAGATAAAATAAAAGAAAATAATTATGGAGAGGAAGTCGGTGTTTCATCGCGGTAATGAACAGTACGACAAGCAAATATAAACACATAATTTCAGGTATAAATATTTGTGATTACTTACGATATGTGATTAATTCAAGGAATAACCCGGCAATTTCTTCATTCTTTATACTGTTACAAAAGCAATTACAAAAATTAAAAATTTAAACAAATTTAAAAATATAAATTTGAAAAAGCATTTGTGCTTTAATGCCAAATTGGATTCAACCACAAACGAACATATACGAGCATTTTTACATTTAAATATCCAAATTTATCGCAAACTAAGATAAATTTTGAGAAAATGTTGCTTTATATGAATCTATAGCATAATATTACCATCTTTTAAATATTTAGATTGACTTATTGCAATTATGGATTCATAGAGCATGTGACATTAGATTTATTTATTAAACTTTATAGTTCATCACGAACAATATGTAAATTTGTATTATTCATAAACAGTTCCGAATGACCTAGTATTTCGTCAGCCGATAGTTTGCCATCTTTATTGTTGTCTGAATTTCGAATAAGATGATCTGCCTCCATTTCTAAGGCATCGTAGTTATTAGGTGGATTTAACATGCTGGCTAACTCCTGTAAGTCTAACTTTCCGTCTTTGTCGATATCTCTATAAAATATTTTTACATAAATAACAGTGATTGAAATTGTCGGCTATCGAAATTATAAAAATTCAAAATAAAAATTTAAAATTGAAAAATCTGATAAAGTTTATTAGCAGAATAAGAACTACTTGAAGAACTTACACTGCGCGATTTAAATACAAGATATTAGTCGGTTACGTAATGCATATTAATCAGTATTTAATCATTTTTAGTTCGATTGTCAATGATAAGATATCGATTAATTATCGGTAACACAAATTCAATCACATATTTATGCTAATAACTGTTTTCCAATTTAAATTGTGCACAATCGCAATTTGGTGAGCGGAGTGGCTCAATAATTTGTTTGAAATTCATCTTAATAATTTGATTCAGACTTGTATCTATTGAATAATTTTAGGATAAAACTAAAAGAGATATCCTTAAATACAAAAGGGTTAACTTAAATTATATCAATTTATTCGGTAATACGAGGACTTTAGAGCTCTTGAAAGTTTTCGTAATCAAGTCTTTGATGTGCCGAGTTTAGCGTGCGATACTTACAATATTTCGTAGTAAATAAGAGAATACTTATGAATAATATTTTTAATTTTAGATTTTAATTCTTTGCATTTAAATGTGAGATTCTAGTTCCACGTTTGATGTTTTTATTTGCACCCTTTTTTCGAATGTAGCAGTAAAAATTTAGTTAATTGAGATTATTTATAAAATAGTTAATTCAATTTAAAATATTTAATTTAAATGATAAAATTTTGTCGATAGTTAATAAATAATATATTTTGTGTTTTATCCAAAATGGGTACTAGAAACTGCTAGTAAACAGTAGTTTCTCCTGGGAATATCTTGTTTTCATTTAAACAGAGGGTTATACTTGTATCTTTATTCTAACATTTCGTATATAAATGTATTCATTTGTCGAAATAATAATGTTTTCAGCAACCAATATTGTCATGCTCAGTATAAGAGTAAATTTGCGTTTGGTGATACAACAAATTCCTGAGCATCCATTAAATGTTCATGAATTGAACATTTTATAGTTTTGTAAAATAACTGAATTTGAATGAGGATTGCGACGGTCTGATAACATTTAAATTAGAAGAAAGATGGCGAAAACCAACGCAAAATTTATCAAGTTAAAATTGTCTTGATTAAGAGTTATTACAATTGCTGAAGATGATGCCAGCTAGACATCGAAATATTTAATTCAATAAATTTTGCGATGGTTTTTGCCAGCTTTCTTCAAATTTAAATATTCAATAACATTTATTTAATAAAACTTAAAATCGGAATTTTGAGGATGTATTAACAAACACAAATTTATAATTATTGGAGCTGGATCAAAGAAAAGCGCAGATTTTTTATTGATATTTCGCTAACTACTTCTGTTAGCATCTTCAGAAAATTACTGAAGGTGTATACAAGTGTAATTTTCTAAAGATGCTAACAGAAGTAGTTAGCAAAATATCAGAAAAGCTTATCTTTTCTCTGATCCAGCTCCAATAATTATTTATCAATAATGGATCATTATCAACTATTTAAAAACACAAATTTGCTAGCCATCGATAAAATGTCTTCATTCAGAATGTTAAATTTACTTAAAAATAACTTGTTGACATTTTTATATTTAAGGATATCTCGTTCAGTTTTATCATTAAATTATTCAATAAGAATAAGTTAGAAAAACAAATCACGGTTTGTTTTATAAAATAATAAATGAATAAATTTAATAGTTTAGAAAAATTTAGTGAGAATAAATTTGTTAAGAATTAATTTATTAGTTAGGAAGCATTTATTGCGTTAAGAACTAATCATTTTCTGAGGATGCTTAGCAGATAAAAAAATAAAAATGGAAAATCTACTGGGACAATAATATTTTTCCTATTTCAACGATAATATAATCACAAGTCATTAAATTAAAAAATAGTAAAATTAAAAAGTTACCTATACTCTTTAAAATTTATTCTCTCTTCGCCTACCCATTCAGGTTCTGAATCGTTTTCTTTAGCATACTTGGCCCATATATCGTAAACATATTCATCAACGTCGATAAAACCTGAATATATGATAATTATTAATATTTAATAATTATTAATTAGTCTTCTAATCGCTAGTGTAAAAACTAATTTATACTGTATTAAAGGATATTGATAGCAGATTAGATAAACAAAAATAAATAAATTTATTATAATTATTTTTATAACTTTCGACCTCACAAGCCAAATCATGTATAATTGAAGTTGTGCCTGATGATTTAAAATCACCATTTTCGAAATCAAAAAATATATATAACTGATGAGCTTTGTGCTATTTGTAAATGCTTAGACGAGATTCCTAAACAAATGATTAACAAATTCATAAACATTATAATTTAAAAAATGAGATTTAATACATAAACGACATAGTCTTTTATAAATAAGCAATTTGGGCCACAAAGATTTGCGCAAGGCTTTGGATACTTCCATTATTAAGTATCATGCGTTTAGATTCTTAATATTATTAAAATATGATATTAAAATTATTTTTAATATATCAATATTATTATATTAAATACAAATATATTATATGAAATACAATATATTTGTATATTATATATCATTTTAATGAAAATTGCATTAAAAATCCTAAAATGTACACATACTTTCGATAAAAGATTGTTGTTATTATTTATCTTCAGAAAAATGCAATTATTAATCCAAAATTTTATTGCTGTATAATTATCGAAGTGAATTAAAAATTTAAGGAATTTATTAAATATTTGATAAGATGATGATTATATCATCGATTAATTAATTTTAAATAATAATTCTTAAAAAAACTGTTGTACTATACAAATTTAATAAGAATAATCGAAATATCACCACTTTGATTCATATGTGCATATATATTCGAAAATAAATATACATATATTTTATATATCTAAACATATAACAACTATAAAACCTTTCTAACATAAATTCAAGCATCGAGTAAACATAAATATATATAGAAAATTGAACTAATAGAAACCATAAATATTTCAATAAATCAAAATTATTTATAAGTAGGGATAACTATATTTAGACAAGTAAAATGTGTTCCAATGGGAGGTAATATTAGCCTAATTATAGCTGACTTGTTTTTAAGCTTTATAGAATATGAATTTGTTCATAACTGTGTAAAAACTAAATCTAAATTATATATAGATATGAAATATATGCTTCGATGCATCGATGGTATATGTGTATTTAACTCTAACAAATTTTATTCAATAAGCGAACAAATTTATCCAGGTAGACTCATTCTTAATAAAAATCAATATTAATGATAAAAAAGGTATATATCTAGATATGAACATTAAATTAACATTAACTAAAACTACTATTAATTTATACCGTAAAGATGATATATTTAAATTTACAAGAAACATATTTTTGCATGAGCATTCATGCATACCATATAATATAAAATATAATACATTAAATAATGAAATTTTAAGAATTGTAACAATATGTAATGATATTGGCTTTCTTCAAAATCATTTAAATAATTTAATAGATACATATTTTAAACTAGGTTACTATAAAAATAACATCAAGCAGAAAATAGTAAAATATATAAATCAACACAATAATATAAAGAATAAATTTAAACTCTTAAGTGGCAAATTTTTATGGATGGATAATAAATAATATACTTTGCATTAGAATAAGATACTAGATAGTTATTTCAGAGGAAATACATCATTAGCATGTGTTTGGCTCCGCTGCTATGTTGGGTAGAGGAGTTAGGGGCCGAAACCTGATAGCATAGCAGTTCCTCCTGATGACTTCTAATTATTATTCTGATACAACGTCTGTTATTTATTACTCAATTCATAAAAATGACGTTTATTTTAAATTTTATTTTTTAACTTGATTTAAATTATAGAAAATCTAAAAACAATTATTAATTTTATTATTTAATTATTAAATTTTGATTTAGCATTATTATGTTTTGTTTATTTTATAATTATATTAAATACGTAGACTCAGTTAGCTGATTTAATTATCAGACCGACAAATTTTCAATTCATCGTCATTTACTTCTATTTATTTTCTTCTATTTTCAGATAAAAAAAACTGCTGAGTATAGTCGATATATCTAATAATAAATAGTCTTTTGTATTCTCGGGTATTGTTCGCAAAGATTTAGTAAATATTAATGTTGCAACAGATTCCAACGCTCAGGCTTGTACATCAAAACTAAAAACATGTACTCATATTATTGTAGGTGAGCGTTTATATATCATTGTTCGTTTTTTCGTTTTTCTAAAGCTAGTTAGTGATGTGATTATTAGAATGGCGGCTTCAAGGCAGCAATATGCGATAACACTAAATTTGATTTAAAGTTGCTCAATGATGAATATACCTATACCCGAACAATTCAGTCATCTTTCAAAATACTTGCAATTTACTGATCTTCTTCGAGGCTCATGAGTCTCTAAGATGAAACTTATCAAGAAATAAACATAAAAATTACTAGATGTTGAAATCATCAAATCCAACAGGTCACCGTGGAAAGCTCAGGTAGTGTTGAATTTAGAACAAGGAAACTAACCTTGAATGATCATTAACAATAGTTTACTCGATGATTTATATGATATAAGTCGCGACTACAACTTCTATCTGATGCAGTATGCCGATGAGTTCCTCTTCAAAAGGTTGCATCATTTCAAATAATTATGGATAATGTTATTGAATTTGGAAGTGTATAAGCAAAATTAACTGTGTAAAAACTAAATCTAAACAATATAAATATATGAAATATATGTTTCGATACATTGATGATATATGTGTATTTAATTCTAATAATTTTTATTCAATTAGTGAGCACATTTATCCAGAAAGCCTTATTCTTAACAAAACCAATATTAATGATAAAGAAGGTGTATATCTAGATATGAACATTAAATTAACATTAACTAAAACTACTATTAATTTATATCGTAAAGATGATATATTAAAATTTACAAAAATATTTTTGCATGAGAATTCATGCATACCATATAATATAAAATATAATACATAAAATAGTGAAATTTTAAGAATTGGCATGATATTTAAAGATATCGGCTTTCTTCAAAATTATTTAAATAATTTAATAGATGCATATTTTAAACTATGTTACTGAAATAATTATTTTAAATATTTTAAACTAGGTACCAAAATAATTAAAAATAAATTTAAACTTTTGAATGGAAAATTTTTATGTATGGATAGTAAATAATATACTTTTCATTTGAATAAGGTACTCTAAATAATCACATTTCAACAAAGGAAATACTTCATTAGCATGTATTTGGTCTCGCTGCTATGTTGGATTAAATAATATGGGACGAAACCTAGAGACAAATTCAGAATGACTGTGGTCATCGCCTAGTTTTACTTTTACGGTTATTCTATAGGAAGGCATACGAAATTCATGGGGAGGAATTCGATCAAGATATTTATGATTACTGTTGTAAAATTAAAGTTCGCAAACTCGCTGGACTAAATGTCCCAATTTCAATAGAATCATTTCGCAACAAAAAATCCCATATCAGCCGAAGAGCGCCTAGGTAAAGTGTGAAAAGTTCTCTCAAAGAATTTGGACGATTACAAAATCGAGTGCTCGGATGGCATAATTTTGAGTGAAAACGAACGCAATGTTCTAACAATGGGACTACATTTTCTGATGTCACTACTAGTTATTGATAGTTTATCGGTAAAAACTGTGCTTAATCGACTTTCAAATGAAGCCTTTCAAGACGAGAAAGATGAAACGAAACGTGAGAAATATATCAGTAGCTTTCGACATGCTGTATGGTCAAAGTATATTAAGACGAGCTCGCGACACACGTATCGACAGAACTTAACAAAATACATAAATGCAGGCCTCCGAACCTTACGAGAGCGTCAAGATATCATAGTGCAAAAAGCAGATAAGGGTCATCAGGCCATTTTTTGGTACGTTACTGACTACGATGATGAAACATTTAGACAATTGAAAGACACAGTAACATATAAAAGCGTACCTACAGAAGATGTAAACGTAAGACAAACTGTAAATGATCACTTAAACAAATACATGAGTAAACAAGCAATCTCATTGATTGTGGTTGATGAAATTAGACCGGAAATAGAAAAAATGAAAAACTTTTATATGGTTCCTTAAGTTCATAAAATACAACGCCCGTTTTGGGTCGTGCATAGTGAGTTGTATACGTACGCCTACCGAGTTATTATCAAAATATTTGCATCTAGAACTCAAAGAACTGCTAGACGATATTTCCTCGTATATCTGCAGTACACTAGATTTTCTGATGAAATTTGAAAGTCACAAGTCATCGTTCCCTCGAGCAGCAGTGTTAGTTAATGCGGATGTAGAATCGCTGAAGACTCACATTCCACATAGTGAAGGTTTAAAAGCGATTAATAGAGCAATGCAACGAGCAGGATATGAAAACAAATGGAAAATTTTTATCTTAGCCTCAACCGAGCTGGTTCTGACCAACAACTTTCTGAACTTTACCGGACAGACTTTTCATCAAAAGTCCGGTACTGCTATGTGCACGCCTATAGACCCTACATACGCCACTATATATGGCAGAAATGGGAAGAAAGTGGTTGAATCACACTTCAGTAAAACCCGTTTTTATTGTTGCTACATTGACGATATATTCTTTATTTGGACTGGATCTTAAGATGCACTTAAGTCATTCGTTCAAGCAGCCGTTGTCATGGATGGCCTGAATCTTACTTTTGAACAAAGCGAAAACAGTGTTGACTTCCTCGACGTGACAATCAAACGTGAAGCAGGTTCTTATAAAACTACGGCTTATAGAAAATCTGAGTCGGTTCCTTTGTATGTACATGCAAACAGCTGTCACCCTCGGTCTATAAAGCGGAACCTACTATACAACGAAGTACTGCGAATGAAACGTATTTGCTCGAAATCATGCGACTTAAAAAAACAATTAGAACTAATGAAAGAGCAGTTTATGAAACTAAGATACAAATTCGCCATAATTGAGAGCCAATTTAAAAATTTATCGTTAGCAATCGATAAATCGATTAAGTTGGCAATACCAATTATATTTTATTTCGCACTACCAATTAAATTACTAGTGCGAAAAATCGCATTATATATATATATATATAATGTAGGTTCTGAATGTAACTGATGACTGGGATCCATCATGTGAATACGTTTAATATATATAATTAAAGTAAACCAGTCTTAACGAAGAAATTAATACGACGTTTCGCTTTTTATTAGCTTTATCAAATTGTAAGAGTTTCAATAACCAAGACTTATTTTAAGGTCTTGGTCAATAACCAAGACTTATTTTAAGGACCTTAAAATAAGTCTTGGTTATTGAAACTCTTACAATTTGATAAAGCTAATAAAAAGCGAAACGTCGTATTAATTTCTTCGTTAAGACTGGTTTACTTTAATTATATATATATATATATATATATATATATATATATATATATATATATATATATATATATATATATATATATTACAATAGAAAAAGCACCGCCGCCTGGGATCCTCGCAGGACCAATAAATAAATTAAAGGTTTGATTCAACCAGGACTGTCTATTACACCTATCTGCTTTTCTCTATATATAGAGAATTTCATGCTTCTACACTGCAAGACGGCGTACCGTTTCGGCTTTGAGAAGCCTCATCAGTTGCAGCAATACAGTGTATACACATGAAAAACATACTATATATAGATTAAAGCAGAAAGAATTCACTATTTGCTAATTGCATGACGTAGCTTGCGCTTTCGAAGTCAATGCAATGCAGTGAATTCTTTTTAGTGTAATAGACATCAGCGGGATCACTAAATGATCAATATCATATATTACAATAGAATTATAATATTTATATATATATATATATATATATATATATATATATATATATATATATATATAATTGTAAATGTTGCCAAAAACCGGAGTTCGATTACAAGTAGAGCAGACTTCCTTATCACTCCTAGACGAGCTTATGGTAGCCGGCAGCACTCATCAGTAGGGTGAACTACCATCAGTCGTTTCGGCTGCCTTGTGATATATTAAAAGGCATCTCCGAGAATTTGCTTACGTGGTAGCATGGGCATTACCTCTTTAAGCTAACCATGTGCTTTCCGGATCATCCTAATTTTATTCAGCAGGAATTTAACTTGCTGTCGTTGCTTGCTTTCTCACAGGATCCGTTGAAGGATACGTTTTTATAGTTTTTAAATCCGATTGAGTTAAACTGTGCTCCGGGAACTAATAAGCTTTTGTTTTATAATTGTAAATGTTGCCAAAAACCAAAGTTCGATTACAAGTAGAGCAGACTTCCTTATCACTCCTAGACGAGCTGATGGTAGCCGGCAGCACTCATCAGTAGGGTGAACTACCATCAGTCGTTTCGGCTGCCTTGTGATATATTAAAAGGCATCTCCGAAAATTTGCTTACGTGGTAGCATAGGCATTACCTCTTTAAGCTAACCATGTGCTTTCCGGATCATCCTAATTTTATTCAGCAGGAATTTAACTTGCTGTCGTTGCTTGCTTTCTCACAGGATCCGTTGAAGGATACGTTTTTATAGTTTTTAAATCCGATTGAGTTAAACTGTGCTCCGGGAGCTAATAAGCTTCAGTTTTATAATTGTAAATGTTGCCAAAAACCGGAGTTCGATTACAAGTAGAGCAGACATCCTTATCAAGAAATCTGCTCTACTTGTAACAGAACTCCGGTTTTGGTAACATGGGTGATCCTTTGATGGATGCTTATTTATGTATTGAATAGTTGCTAGGTCACACAAGGTGACTTTCGCATTGAAAACCAGCTACAGAATCCTTTCTTCATGATATCCAATTCCACACACCCTGGGTGAAATTGGATATCATGAAGGAACGGATTCTGTAGCTGGTTTTCAATGCGAAAGTCACCTCGTGTGACCTAGCAACTATTCATTACATAAATAAGCATCCATCAAAGGATCACCAGTCCCGATTTCAATCGATCTTCATTAACCTATACGAAGCTGTATATAAATTGTTATTGCGAAAAATCGCTTGAAACTGTGGTCCAGGAGCCAAAGCTGGCTACGATTGATTTTTAATCCAAATTTGCTGCTAAATAACTGGACTTCGATCATCAGCTCCATCAGTCTAATGTATCACTCCGAGACGATCCTAACCACCCAGCAGTCATCGTCAGTCGGATGAAGTGGCTAGGGTACGTTTCGACTGCTTTTGTGATAACTATAAAGACACCAGCAATTCCTCACGATGCTATACGAAGCTCAGGTGCAGAAGCGTTTTTACTGGCTTGTTGCGTGTGTGGACCTTCTAGTTATTCTTTATATAAGGCACAAATGCGTATCCGTTGATTACGAGGACACTGAAATTCTCACAGGATTCCTGAAGGAATGCGTCATTTTATAAATTGTTATTGCGAAAAATCGCTTGAAACTGTAGTCCAGGAGCCAAAGCTGGCTACGATTGATTTTTAATCCAAATTTGCTGCTAAAAAACTGGACTTCGATCATCAGCTCCGTCAGTCTAATGTATCACTCCGAGACGATCCTAACCACCCAGCAGTCATCGTCAGTCGGATGAAGTGGCTAGGGTACGTTTCGACTGCTTTTGTGATAACTATAAAGACACCAGCAATTCCATACGATGCTATACGAAGCTCAAGTGCAGAAGCGTTTTTACTGGCTTGTTGCGTGTGTGGACCTTCTAGTTATTCTTTATATAAGGCACAAATGCGTATCCGTTGATTACGAGGACACTGAATTTCTCACAGGATTCCTGAAGGAATGCGTCATTTTATAAATTGTTATTGCGAAAAATCGCTTGAAACTGTGGTCCAGGAGCCAAAGCTGGCTACGATTGATTTTTAATCCATATTTGCTGCTAAATAACTGGACTTCGATCATCAGCTCCATCAGTCTAATGTATCACTCCTATATATATATATATATATATATATATATATATATATATATATATATATATATATATATATATATATATATATATAAACAAGAAAGGAAGTACCGCCGCCTGGGATCCTCAGAAGATCAATTAATAAATTAGAGATGTGATTACACCTATCTGCCTCTTTATATATTTAGAGAATTTCATGCCGCATCACTGCAAGACGGCATACCGTTTCGGCTTTGAGAAGCCTCATTAGTTGCAGCACATACAATGAATCCACATGAAAAACATACTATATATAGATTAAAGCAGAAAGAATTCACTATATGCTAATTGCATGACGAAGCTTTCGCTTTCGATGTCAATGCAATGCAGTGAATTCTTTTCAATGTAATAGACATCAGCGGGATCATTAATTGATCAATAAAATAAACAAGAAAAGAAGTACCGCCGTCTGGGATCTTCAGAAGATCAATAAATAAATTAAAGATGGGATTCTACCTTGACTGTCTTTTACATCTATCTGGCTCTTTCTATATATAGAGAATTTCATGCTTCATCACTGCAAGACGACATACCGTTTCGGCTTTGAGAAGCCTCATCAGTTGCAGCACATACAATGAATACACATTAAAAACATACTATATAGATTAAAACAGAAAGAATTCACTATATGCTAATTGCATGACGTAGCTTTCGCTTTTGAAGTCAATACAATGCAGGGAATTCTTCTCAGTGTAATAGACATCAGCTGGATCATTAATTGATCAATAAAATAAACAGGAAAGGAAGTACCGCCGCCTGGGATCTTCAGAAGATCAATAAATAAATTAGAGATGTGATTCAACCAGGACTGTCTTTTACATCTATCTGCCTCTTTCTATATATTGAGAATTTCATGCTTCATCACTTCAAGAGATGAAGCATGTAAGTCCGACTCGATTGCTGCAAGCGTTTTAGCTGCCGCACTGTCTCATAAATAACGACACAGATGGAGACAAAACGCTTAACAATTTGATAAGCGCGTTGGGCGCAGACGATTTATCAATGCATGTAGCGAATGCCGGGAGAAGGATGCTAGTCAGGATGGTTGACTATGTGTTTCTATGAATATGCGCGAATGGCTTAACACGATCGATGAGGGGAGTGGCGAGGATGACAAACATAAGGAACGGCTGCGAACGACGAGGAAGCAAAGACGACGTTGCAGCGAAATTGACATCGAGAACTCCTTAATCCGAAAGGATCAAAAACAAGGACAAGATGAGAAGAACACTAATCGCAAAAAGAGTGGAGGGTTTCGCTATGGAAGGCAGCAGCAAACAATGATTCCAGTATAATGACGTCATCAGGCATCCAGCACAACCATGTGCCGAATGAGGTCGTTCAGGATGACGGCGTAACTCAGACCTCTGCCTTCCAGACGGAAATTGTACAGTTAATCAGTCTCATTATCACCACCTTCTCTCATTTCAAATGGATCTGATACCCTATACGAAATCAGGTAGGAACCCCTGACCGACCCTACCAAACTACCCTCCTGCAAGGAGCTCGACATCCATATAATTCCCGATAAGGACAACAAGCAGCTGCACATCATCGACAACGGTATTGGCATGACGAAGGGCGACATGGTGAACAATTTGGTCACGATTGCACGAAGTGGGATGTGGGCCATGATGGAGGACCTACAGAGCGGAGCCGACATCAGCATGATTGGGCATTTTGGAGTATGCTTCTACTCGGCATATTTGAGCGCAGACAGGGTCACGGTCGTGTCCAAGCATAATGACGACGAGCAGTACATCTGGGAGTCGAGTGCGGGCAGAAACTTCACGGTGCGCCTGGACACTGCGGGTGAACGTCTGGGCCGCGGGACAAATATAACACTGTGGCTAAAGGAGGACCAGTTAGAGGAGTACCTTGAAGGGAGCGATATCAAGAACATTATGAAGAAGCACTCCCAGTCCATCCAGTATCCTATTACGTTGGTCATGCAGAAGGAGCGCGAAAGGGAGATGTCTGATGATGAGGCTGAGCCCGATGAGGCCGAGAAGAAGGAGGATAAAGATAAGATGAACGTGGATGAACAAGCAGAGAAAGATGACGAAGAGAAGCCCGAGAATTATGTATGAATTTTAAATAACTATAAAAAATTTTTAATTAAAAATTATTAAAAATTATATATAAGATCTTAACTATTTTTCTACGTACCATCCTTATTAGTATCCATGTCGAACATGGTCTCTTCGGTAATGATATATTTCGTCTCGTTGCATATATGTGGATGAATAAAGCAAGTGAATTCACTAAAAGACAACTGATTATCCTTATTGAAATCAGCAACATTGAATCGCTTTTTATCCTTCATCATTTGGGTTTCACCGTGTATTCGTGTTTTGTTATCCAAATTTAAGCCTACGCTTAGAAATTTGTATGAAGTATCAACGATATCCTGCCATTTAATAGCCGTTCTGTTTTCAGGGTTATGTGATTGCCACATCTGTAAAGTGCTTTCATTAATGTAATTATCGTGAACATATCTTAATCTACTTATTAACTCATATTTCGATATGAATCCATCTTGATTAATGTCGACCTCTCTTACTATCCGTAATAGTTGCTTTCGTGCCTGTCGAATGCCCAGTTTCTCTGTTTTCTTTATTTCAAAATCATCAAAGAATGTCAGATGATCTGATTCCTTACGGTTACCGAAAGTATCAACTGCCGAATGCTGTAAATGATCCCCAAACACGAATGATGTCGATATATTAACGACTATAGCAGCAACAGAAAGCAAAGCAAAAAAAATTATCGACGTAATACGACTATTCATTAGGAAGAGAAAACCAGTTAGTTTCCGCTAGCAAAATCAAGTTGCTTTATTTGCCCACAATTTATTCCACAAAATAAAAGACTACTTATACTCAAGCTAAGCTTCACAACATGCAATAGCAGTAAATATCGTAGTAGATTATACGAAAATGTAGTGAAAATTCTATATTCTGTTTATGTAAAGACAATATGCCTGGCATTCTTTGCATACTAATTGCATATAAAAATAAAAAATGAGCGCATTTAGCTTGCTTGTAATTTAGGTTAGAAATCGCACACTTTTTAAATGTCTTACAAAACATGCATAACAATATATGTTATGCGATTAAATAATACAATTAAAAACATTTTATAAATACACCAGTTTATTTTATAAAACATTAAAATATTGAATATTATATTTTTACCATAAAATTTAAATGAAAAGCGATATATTTATGTGAGTGTTATTGTTTTTGCCGTTGTTATATTTTCATCAAACGCAAAACTTAACATAACATAACTGACACGGATTAGCATGGAGAATTTCGAGAGGCAGATTCCCTATACACGCGAAAATAAATTCAGTGATAAGCAGAGTCCTCAACACTGTCAACGCCCCAAACATTCTAGAGCCATCCAATGTATGCAGATAGGACGGTCGCCGTCCTGATGGAGTCATCATTTTCCCTTGGCGTGAAGGGAAATGCTTGATGTGGGACGCCACCTGCGTGGACACTCTGGCAGCCAGCAATGTTAGGAATGCAGTCAGAGGAGCGGGCGACGCAGCTTCATTTGCCGAATATGTGGGCTTCATATGCCCACATATTTTGCCCTTTTGGAGTAGAGAGTTATGGATCACTGGGCTCTTCCGCTTTGGCTCTTGTTAGGAAAATAGAAAAAAGATTGAAGCACGTTATTGAGGATTCACGTGCTACTTCATACCTCCTTCAAAACGTTAGCATTGCCATCCAACGTTGTAATGCTATCAGCATTCTGGTGACGGCTCTAAAGGGCAAGAACATGGTAGGATGTTGATAGCAGCCAGTATTGCTAAAAGAATGACATTTCTCTACGAAGAAGACAAACCTTCTCCTGTATTTATCTTTTTTTAATTATTTACACAAAAAATCATAGAATAAAAAACTTAAAAACCTAAAATACCGCTAAACATAACTGTATCAATATATTTAGGACAATAATTCGATAGAAAAAACAATACTATTGGTTCAACAACTATTAATCGAGATTCTATTAAATATTAATTAATAGTTAAATAATTATTAATGGATTCATAGAAATGCTGGATTATAAAAATCCTTTTCGAGATTAAGATATTTCCGTTTTTAAATTTATCTATAGCGCAAAATATGTAGCCTAAGTTGATTGATGTGATGTGTTCTAATGATATTCATTATTGACCTATGGACATTGTTTGCATGTAATATGTCTTTTCTAAGAAGTACCAAAATTATGCATTTGTGGAACGCTATTTTCTTCAAATTGTTTATTTTGCTATAAAAATATTAACATAAAAATGTTCTAAATACCAATTTGTAAAATATAAATTGATAAATTATTAATAAATGTAATAAATTGTTAAATTATATTGAAATAATTTATTATAAATAATTTTATTTTTTATAAATTTATCTATAAATTAATTTAAGAAATAATTAAATAATTTATTAAAAATAAATTTATCAAAAATCATTTAAATATTATTTAAAACAAATTTAAAAAGTGGAAAATATTTTAGACGAATATTAAATAATATTGTGTTGGAATAAGAGATGACCCCAGATAATGACATTACATCAGAGCAAATACATCGTTAGCATGTACTTAGCCACGTTGTTTTGTTGGACTGGTCACCTTACTCTGTTTGATTTATAGAATTGCAATCTTATTTTGATTATAATCCCATGTTTATTTAAGTTAAGCGCTCATGTATCAAAAAATGTTCGTTTGTGTGCAGTAAAATACTTAAAATTAAGTATAATTTAAAACACAATATTTAAATTTCACGAAATACTAAAGCTCTCGTATATGTGATTAAAGTTCGACTTTTGTTAATAAATATAGAATATGCATCTTATTTCTATCAAATATAAATTGTGACCATTTTCATTGCAATATCTCAAGTCATATTGTATCATATTAAGACTTAGACATAATAATCAGCTAACAAAGATATAAGATTTGATAAAAATATGATTTAATATATCTCCTATTTTATTATCTTTAGATTAAGATTGCAAATACCTACTGGCTTTCCTTACTTAAAAATAATTTAAAGATATTTAACGTTTTATAATCATAAAATGTATTTTTATATCTATTATATGCCTTTTCGTTAATATATATTTTCAATTGAGTTGAATTGAGTTTAATCCCGAACTAGCCACACTAAATAAATCATAGGTACATGCAAAAATCTTTCAACATCGAATAGGTATACTTCATAATGTATAATTATACAGATACTGTTAATATAAACTTATAGTTGCTTTTTTAAAATCTAATGAATAAAATATCATTTACGATTTTTAATTCATTAACTTTTAATGCATTAAATGACTTTTGCACAACTCTATTAACGCCTTATTGTTTTGTTAGATCGAATGATAAGAGTTGATAAGAACAAAAAAAATCAAATTTTATGCCACATCGTTAGTTCTTATATTTCGATATGTGCTTCGATCTAAAATCTAAAGATTTTAACATGTGCCAAATCAGATCAGCTAACTGAATTAAGTATTTAGTATAATTATAAAATTGATAAGATTCAAAATCAAAATTTTATAATTAAATAGTAAATAAGTAAATAATTATAAATAATAAATGATTGTTATATAAGATTTTTTATAATTTATATCAAGTTTAAATAAAAATTGAAATTTAAAGCAAAAGTTAATTTTTATGAATTGACTAATAAATAACAGACAATGCATTAGAATTAGGATTAGAGGTCATGAGGAGGAACTGCGATGCTATCAGGTGCCGGCCCCTATTCCTCGACACCACATAGCTGCGGGGTCAAATACGTGTTAAGGACGTATTTCTTCTGATGATATTTGATTATCTGGTGTATTTGATTCTAATACGAAGTATATTCTTTATTATCCATTCATAAAAATTTTCTGCTAATGATTTTAAATTTATTTTTAGTGTTATTTTGCTCATTTATATATTTTACTATTTTCTGTTTAATTTTATTTTTATAGTAACCTAGATTAAAATATGTATCTATTAAATTATTTAAATGATTTTGAAGAAAACCAATATCGTTACAAATTGTTGCAATTCTTAAAATTTCATTATTTTATGTATTAAATTTTATATTATATATTAAACATGAATGCTCATTATCAAATATGATTCTTGTAAGTTTAAATGTGTATTCTTAAAGATGCAAATTAATAGTAGTTTTAACTGATGTTAATTTAATGGTCATATCTATGCCTGTCTTCTTTATCATTAATATTGGTTTTATTAAGAATAAGGCTACGTGGATCAATTTGTTTGCTTATTGAATAAAAATTGTTCGAGCTAAATACACATATATCATCAATACATCGAAACATTTTTTATATCTTTATATAATTTAGATTTATTTTTTACACATTTTTGAACAAATTCATAATTTACAAAGCTTAAAAATAAGTAAGCTATAATTGGGCTAATATTACCTCTCATTGAAACACATTTTTAGTCTAAATATAGATGCCCCTACATTTAAATAATTTTGATTTATTAAAATATTTGAGGATTCTAATAATTCAATTTTATTCATATATTTATATTTACTTGATGGTTTAATTTTTGTTAGATATGCGTTATAGTTATTATAATATATATATATATATATATATATATATATATATATATATATATATATATATATATATATATATATATATATATATATATATATATATATATATATATATATATAGTAAACCAGTCTTAACGAAGAAATTAATACGACGTTTCGCTTTTTATTAGCTTTATCAAATTGTATGTTATTTATCTCAAACGACGTTAAAAAAAAGTTTGAGATAAATAACATACAATTTGATAAAGCTAATAAAAAGCGAAACGTCGTATTAATTTCTTCGTTAAGACTGGTTTACTTTAATTATATATATTAAACGTATTCACATGATGGATCCCAGTCATCAGTTACATTCAGAACCTACATTATATATATATATATATATATATATATATAATATATTTCCAAATATAACATTAATTAATTTTTCTAATGCGTCTTTAATACCTGTTAAATCTAGATTTGTATAAAGCGTACTAAAATCGTACGTATTTATGTTGTGAAAATTTATTCCTTTTGTGTGTTCTAAAAATTCTTTTGTAGAATTAATACTGAAATAGTGTTTTATACCAGTATTAATTTCGATTACCTTGCAATATTTTTAAAATGTGCTTTAATTACTTTAAGTATTTTATTCATATAGACAGAAAGTGGTTTTAATGTACATTTAAACGCATTACATATGAACCTAGGTTTTATTGGATTTTTATGTAAATTAAATCAGCTAACTGAGTCTACGTATTTAATATAATTATAAAATAAACAAAACATATTAATGCTAAATCAAAATTTAATAATTAAATAATAAAATTAATAATTGCTTTTAGATTTTCTATAATTTAAATTTTCTATAATTTAAATCAAGTTAAAAAAATGAAATTTAAAATAAACGTCATTTTTATGAATTGAGTAATAAATAACAGACGTTGTATCAGAATAAGAATTAGAGGTCATCAGGAGGAACTGCTATGCTATCAGGTTTCGGCCCCTAACTCTTCTACCCAACATAGCAGCGGGGCCAAATACATGCTAATGATGTATTTCCTCTGAAATAACTATCTAGTATTCTATTCTAATACAAAGTATATTATTTATTATCCATCCATAAAAATTTACCACTTAAGAGTTTAAATTTATTCTTTATATTATTGTGTTGATTTATATATTTTACTATTTTCTGCTTGATGTTATTTTTATAGTAACCTAGTTTAAAATATGTATCTATTAAATTATTTAAATGATTTTGAAGAAAGCCAATATCATTACATATTGTTGCAATTCTTAAAATTTCATTATTTAATGTATTATATTTTATATTATATGGTATGCATGAATGCTTATGCAAAAATATGTTTCTTGTAAATTTAAATATGTCATCTTACGATATAAATTAATAGTAGTTTTAGTTAATGTTAATTTAATGTCATATCTAGATATACACCTTCTTTATCATTAATATTGGTTTTGTTAAGAATAAGGCTTTCTGGATAAATGTGCTCACTAATTGAATAAAAATCATTAGAATTAAATACACATATATCATCAATGTATCGAAACATATATTTCATATATTTATATTGTTTAGATTTAGTTTTTACACAGTTATGAACAAATTCATATTCTATAAAGCTTAAAAACAAGTCAGCTATAATTGGGCTACTATTACCACCCATTGGAACACCTTTTACTTGTCTAAATAAAGATGTCCTTACTTTTAAATAATTTTGATTTATCAAAATATTTAAGGATTCTATTAATTCAATTTTATCATATATTTATATTTATTTGATGGTTTAATTTTTGTTAGATAGGCGTTATAATTATTATAACATATATATGTATATCTTTTTCCGAATATAAGATTAATTAATTTTACTAACGCTTCTTTAATATCTACTAAATCTAGATTTGTATAAAGAGTACTAAAATCGTATGTATTTATATTTTGAAAATTTATTCCTTTTGTCTGTTCTAAAAATTCTTTGTAGAATTAATACTGAAATAGTGTTTTATACCAGTATTAATTTCGATTACCTTGCAATATTTTTTAAAATGTGCTTTAATTACTTTAAGTATTTTATTCATATAGACAGAAAGTGGTTTTAATGTACATTTAAACGCGCTACATATGAACCTAGGTTTGATTGGATTTTTATGTAATTTTGGATTCCAATATAATATAGGTATAGTTTTATTATCTAATTCAACCTTTATACCCTTTTTATCCATTATAGAACAGTGACTTGTAATAATTGTTTCTAAACTCAACTCACTACGTTCATATGTTGGATTTACATTTAAATCATTAGAATTAACCTCTTTCATTAGTATATCATAATAAAGTTTTTTGCATATGAAGACAAAGTTATTACTAGCTTTATCAATAGTTGTTATTATATAGTTATCCTTTAATTTAGTAAGTTCTTTATACATATCTTTATTAATTTTATCTTTCCTTTTATAATTGTTTGTTATTTTCATTTTATTTTTAATTTTATCAATTATATAATTTTTCCAAATTTTTATCTTAGATATATTCGAACTTTTACTATTAATCAGCTTACTAAAGTAATCATTTAAGTTATTATATAACGAATTGTAAATTTTATTTTTGTCGTTGTTATTATTTAATCTATATTTATATCCTTTTGATAGCAGCTTTCTTAATTCACAATTTTCAATTAATTCTAGATTATGGGTACATATATGTTCATTTATTTTATCAAAACTAAGACTTTTACAATTGCATTCTGTTTCCATTATGTTTCTAATATTATCGTTACATATTGATTTTAATTCTTTATTATAA